>VWZK01012001.1:0-57900 GCA_013396935.1 Baryphthengus martii
TGGAACAGGTTGCCCAGAGAGGTGGTCGCAGCCCCAGCCCTGGAAGTTCTTAAGGCCAGGCTGGATGGGGCTCTGGGCAACCTGGTCTAGTGGGAGGTGTCCCTGCCCAAGGCAGGAGATTGGAACTGGATGATCTTCAAGGTCCCTTCCAACCCTGACCATTCTATGATTCTATTCACAACAGCTTGCTCTGAATGCAGTCCATGCACTCACCACTCATAGATAAAGGCAAAGCCGTTACTTGTGTCAGTGCCACCTGCTGAACCCAAGAACTTCAAGAAACAAACAGCAGAAGTGTGTTTTCTCCATAGGGTGTTGAATTACTGCTACTTACAGCAGAGACTGGCCATCAAGATGGAAAGGTGGGCAAATATTCCTAAGGAAGATGTGCTTCAGGTGTGTTGGTGCTGAGTGATATAATGAGGTGACTTAAAATCCTCTGCTGGTGCTCTACAAGGTAGTAATGATGAGGGATGATGTGGAAGAATTGCTAGAGGGATGTTACACCACTGATAGATTTTATGATAAAATAGCAGCTGAAGTTCTCTAGAAGTAAGTATAGGGTGGTACACATGAGGGGGGGAAAAAAGCAATTCTAACTTTACATCCAGTGATGAGCTTTGAATGGACTATTACTTACCCAGGAATGAGTTGGTGTTTATAAACGGCAGCTCTATGAATATGTCACCTCGGTGCTCAACAGCAGTGACAAAAAGCAAATTGAATGTTAAGAATTAATAGAAAGAGAATAGAGGTCAAGATAGAAAGCATTATTACGTCCCTGGGCAAATTCGATGTGTGCCTGCTCCTTGAATGTTTTGAGTAGCTCTGGTGTCCCCTCCTTCCCAGAAAGGACTCAGCAGAACTGGGAAAGTTATGTAGAAGGGCAGTAGATTGATCAAAGGTATAGAACAATGAAGTACTCTAGGAATATTTCATCTGAGATGACAGAGGCAGAGTATGATAATGGCCTATCAGATTATGAGTGGCATGAAGAGGATGAAAGAGAGCAACTGTTTCTTTGTTTCTTTGAAAAGACAAAAGAAGGTGCTTGAGATAATAACAAAGAAGCTGCTTCACACAAACGTGCAGTTAATCTGCAGTTAATCCCCCCTTGCCAAGGGATACTGCAAGTGTTAAAATTTTCCTTGATCTAAAAATTGTAAACAACTTAATGGGAAAAAAAAATTCATGGAATTCCTAGTAAATACAAAGATACCTGAGGAATATTTATGATTTCATCCTCTAGAGGCTGTAGAAATATAGACCTTGATCTGTGCTTGATCTTGGACTCTTCCCTCTACTGGGCTAGGTAGACCTACAGTGTGATCCACCGTGGATCTTATCAGTGCTTGCATTATGTTAATGGCCATTGTTTTAACTTTCTATCTTCTCCAAAGGATGGAAACTTCATTCTGTCCTGGGCACAGTCAGCCTCACTGTCCCAGCCATGCTTATCTTGGAGCCATTAGAATCACCTTCCAGAGATGTTCATCCTCCACCCGACATAAATTTCTTGGGATGCTCCACCTCATCCTGTACTAAACTGTTCCACAGGACAGCTTGCCCAGTGCTCTTCTCTTCATCACCTTGTATCTCTGTCCCTGATGATACCTCAATGCTTGTGTTTAAGCTTAATGCTTGTAGTGGCCCTTCAGGAAGGCAGGGCTCTGACATCTTTTCTGGATCTGTTTAAAGCCTCCTGATGAAGCTTTTGCACACCAGTGCTTCACATTTGCTGTGTGATGTTACGTAGGATTGAAACTCCTATAAATTTTCTCCAGTTCTTGGAGGTATGACCATGAATCAAACCTCACTCCTTGGTAGCTGTGCTATGCAGTTGTCATTGCCTTTCAGTATTATGGTCAGATCAGGCAAGGAAAATGATTCAACAGTACAAAAGAATACTGACCATGTCACAATTCAACTCCACAAGGGACTATGTAAGATGTAGACTTACAGTGGAAAGAGCACGAGGTCTACACGACTGCCTTTTCTGTATGACCTTGTCCATGGCACACCACCTCCTTGTGCTTCAGCTTCCCTTCAGAGGTTCCCTATTTACAGTGAAGCTGTCTCTCTTTCAGGAGAATTGAGTTAAAAGATGGCCCAAAGTGATAATGTCATTACCAGTTTTGCTTGAGTATGGCTGACATCCACACACGTCAAATGCAATATTAATAACACCCACAAGGACAGTCATTATGGTCTCTCAGTTGCAGTCCAGACAACTTCAAAAACTTAGCAGCTTGGTCCTACCATGAGATCAGTGGAGATCAAAAGGTTTTGACAATTCACAGCAGCAGCATCTGGTGGATGATCGGTCTGAAAAGGGATTTGTTTGGTCTCTGAGGGGCTAGGATCACAAAAGGCACGATCTGGATGACAGAAGGAGAACCAGAGGCACACAACAGAGCAGCGCATACCACTGATGGCACTGGGTGGATGTGTAAAGTCCGCCTATGCTGCAGGAAGCTACTGCTGACAAGCTTCTGGACCAGGCATTCATGTGAAAGTGAATCAAGTCACGAGTTGACCTTGTTTATGCCTTGAGACCTTATTTTTAAAGTCTGCATGTTATTGGGTGACATGCCAGAGCTCTGATCTCCACTTCCAGATGGATATTCTTGGAGGGTTAGAAAGAGCTGGAGACTGTTCTGTGCAGTGGTGTAAAGGGTATGAGGATCCCTTCTGAAATCTGGCAGTAGATGAAGTTGTCTGTGCAGATGTAGAGCAGGTTTGTTGAGGATTTGTAAACACAAGAAAAGAGAGGTTTCAGAAGCAAAAAACACTTGGAATGAAACCGGTCAAGGAACCTGTAAGTCCTTAATTTATCCCAGCTGGTGTTTCTCACTTGATTGAAGCTTCTAATTAAGGAGCACAGTCACCTTTCCATCCAACAACTTACACATCTACAGAGTGAAGGAGTTACTGAGCAGAAGCAAACAGGCTCATCTCTGCTGGGACTGGGACATCTCACCAAAGTTTGATCTACTGCAAGGTAGTTGTCAACATGTGAGTCAATTACCCTGCACTCCCCTCATGGTCAGAGTAGACTAAAAGGGCACAGTACATCTGGCCTAAGGCATCTATTTCAGGAGGAAGGACCCAAAATATATGTCCTCAAAGTACTAACATTTCTCTGTTGGATTTAAATGTGGCCAGGAATGATCACTTCACATGGCCACTCTCATAAATGGGATAGACACGGGGAAAAGCATCTAAAATCATGAAGGCAGCATCTGTTGATGATAGAGTCTTACAAAGGGAACAAACTATGGGAAGTAGCTGGACTTAGATGTGCTCTTAGCTGTCTTCTCGTACAGTCACTGAGGTAGACAGTCAGGCTTCCTAGACTGTCAGTCTGACCTCACACTGCATTTCTCAAGTTCTTGCAGAGATGGCTTCATTTGCTCAGATGATCTCAATGAAAGATAAAAGAGCTTCCGGAGGTCACAGTTTAGGGTCAGGGAAGCGCCAAAACTCAACTGACGCTCTCCGTTAACCCCTCTCCCTCCTCAAAGGGGAGGAGAAATGGAATAAGGGAGAGACACTTATCGATTAGAAAAGGAAACTGGCACAGCTTTAATGAAAATGGAAAATAATAATAATAAGAAGAATGAAATGGAATATATACAAATAAATACCTAGTATTGAACCCAAACCCCCCTGATGGCCAGTGTGTCACCATCACCACTGATGCTGTGGAGCGGGCACCGGGAAAGTCCCAGACTGGGCCCAGCAGCAGATGGGAACCGTGTTCAGGAGCTGGATTCTGGTACTGGATTCAGGAACACTCCGATCAGGATCGAAGGCAGAAGGAACAGAGTCCTCCTTGGATTCCAGCCGTTGATGGGACAAGAATCCAAGCAAGGGCCCAGAGCAAGAGCCCCCGAGCCAAAAGCAACCGAGCCAGGGCCCCCAGCAGCCAAATACGACGTCTGTGGGATGGAACACCCTGTGGGTCAGTTTAAGGGAACCCATCTGTCTGCTTCTCCTGCAGGTGCAGCTTTTACTTTCTGCACCCCTAGATCTGCACAGGATCCAGCAATGGCCTTGGTCTGCACCCCAGTCCCCGGTACTAACCCTACCCATGGAGCGTTATCCCTGCCAGAAGCAGCACTGCCTGGGAAAACAGGCTGCTCAGTTCAGAAAGTGCAGTTAGTTAAAGAACTGAGCTGAAAAGTAAAAATCACGGAACAGAATTGTGCTGTTCTAACTCAAACCAGGACACATTTTGCCAACCACTTGTTCCTACCCACTGAAAATGTTTTTGAAATGGCAATTGAACCAGGAGAGCTGACTTAGCCCAAAGTTATTAGACATAAATTTTGGTGCTGGAACATCCTTGCTCTGGACAGGCTTTAAAAGGTGCCAACCCATTTTTAATTTTATTTTTTTTTTGCACTCCTTAAGGAGAATTGTGGTGGTTGTTGTTTTTTTGGTTTTGGTGGTTTTTTTTGTTTTGTTGGGGGGAGTGTTGTTGCTTTTTTGAATTTTCTCTGAATCTAGGGAAAGCAAGCTCTCAGTTGTGAGATATTAATGAGCTAGTCTAAGGAAATGTAGGCAGGCAGAAGATTCAGAAATACTTCATTGGCATCTAGCAGAAAAAGAATCAGTGGGAAGCCTGTCTGCTAAGGACAGAGCTACCTTCATTCATAAGGCAGAAGATAGCTTGAAGAAGACAAAGCCCTCTTGAACCACTAGAAATGCCAGAGCTGAAGTCCTGTAGTCCAACTGGGTCATGGAATGACTCTGGACAGGTCTTTGCTTTAGTTTCCTATAAATTCAGCATCTTATTACCTCTCTCTCCATTTCACAAGAAGCATTGGCTGAGGTAGAGGCCAGTTATTATGATGGATTCATGGTGTCCATTTCCAAGCCAAGACGCTGTCATCATAAAGCTGGAAGCACTCTTAATCTTCAGACCTGCCGTGGAGATGAGGGGCCACACGCACTAAAGAGCCTGCACCACCCAGGCTTGTGCCAAAAGAATCTTAGAAACATGTGGGTTGGGTGTGAAGGCAGAACAGATGGTTGTCAGTGCTGTGTTTAGACACACGGGGCAAGGAGGTGCAGAGTGATTCAATAACTTTAAGGTCACACACCCAATGGAAATTCAACCCATGTGTCCTGCCTGACGGTCCATCAGATCTGCCTTTCCTTTTTACAGCATCCCCCAACCCTTGACTGGAGAGCAGCTCAAGCAACATGCAAGCTGAGGTTGGACACAGAAGTTTGGAAGAGATAACCTGTGGTTAATAGAGTGGACAGGTGGACGGGTCAAACAGCGTCATCATCTGTGGGGAAAATAACTTTGCCCAAAGGGACCAGGCTGAGTCAGACTAAGGATACTGTAACTCTGAATAAAAATACCTGTGCTTTCTCACAGTTCAGCTAATCCACATGAACAATTCAGTCGGATTTACTTCCCTATAACAAGTGCACAGACTCCTGGGATTTTAAGACAAAAAGGCACCAGACGCATTTTGAACAAAAGACAATTTAAGAGTAATTTGTTGATCGCCCTTCTCCTTTTCTCCACTCAGTCTGACCTTCATCCAATCCAGCTTTACAGAAGAGTTTACTTAGGGAGTGAATACGCAGAAGGTCACTCTTCTCTGGACTGATACCCGTCTCCAAGCACGGAGCACGGATACACAGAGCACACAGACTGCAGTCAGCAGAGGCAGACGAATTTTTGTTAGGAACAGACACTTTTAGCGTGGTTTACAATTCTGGACACGGAAATCGGGAGGGATATCAGGCTGCCTGCTTTTACCTTGATCATGTCTTTCTTTCAGTATGTGACATCATCCTATTGATGAAGGTCAAGCTGATCTGAGCTCCTTTCTGACTCATTGAATATTAGCAATGGCTGGAGGCGGGAGAAGCCTGTGATTTGATCTGACAGCCCAGGAGGTAGCACACCAGCAGTACAGCAGGACACAGGAGGCAGAAATGGGTGATGCCATGATCCATTGTGACAAGAGGAGAGTTTCAGATGGATGGACCAACGGCCTGAAATGACCCATCAAGGGCAGGATAGAAAGAGGTAAAAGCCTTTGGTCTGTGTCCATCCCCACTTCAACGAGACAAATCCCAAGTAACATTCTTCAACCAATGATGTGATCAGATTTATTGTGTGTGATCTTGTGACATCATAAAAATGATCAGGGGACTGGAGCACATCTCCTATTAGGACAGGCTGAGAGATTTGGGGCTGTTCAGCCTGGAGAAGAGAAGACTCCAGGGAGACCTTATAGCAGCTTTCCAGTACTTAAAGGGGAACTATCTAAGAAAGATGGGGAGGGACTCTATCAGGGAGTGTAGGGATAGGATGAGGGGTAATGTTTTCAGACAAAAAGAGAGTAGATTTAGGTTACATGTAAGGAAAAAATTCTTCACCATGAGGGTGGTGAGGCACTGGAACAGGTTGCCCAGGGAAGCTGTGGATGTTCCATCACTGGAAGTGTTCAAGATCAGGTTGGATGGGGCTTTGAGCAACCTGGTCTAATGGGAGGTGTCCCTGCCCATGGCAGGGGGGTTGGAAGTAGACGATCTTTAAGGTCCCTTCCAATTCATACCAGTATATGATTCTATGATTGATTCTATGATCCTATGAACCAAGTCTCTCCTCTTCCCAAGTCCACGGATTCAGTTACCAGAAGGTAGTGCTTAACTAATGGACTAATGTCACTCCTCCCCTCTGTTGCAAATCAGAAAACTCCTCCCAGTTACTTCAATCTTTGCTCCAGCAAAGCACATTGGTTACAGCACGACCCCAGACCTCATGAATACCATTGTCCCTGGTTCAGGGCAATGGAGCACAGCTGGTGAGATGACTAGAACTGTGGATGAGCCAAGCCTTGTGACGGAAGGAAGCTCCCCAGCAGGCGCCATCTGCCCCATGTTGCTCTGCTGCACTTCTGCGGCTCTGTAATTCTCTGTCTAAAGATGTAGGGTACTTGTGGACTGCAGATCGGTCTTGATCCACATCAAGAAATCATTTGAAGACACCAGGTTTGCTCCCAGGTGGTTTTTCCTGGCCTTTCTTCCACAGGGCTGTTTCTCATGCGCTCGGCCTCTGAGTATTTAGAGAAAAGGGGTCTCTATTCCTCCAGGCTCAGCAAGGCAGGGACAGCCCAGGGTAGCTATTTCATTTCAGGCCTCTTGCCTTCTCATCCTGGGAGATTTCATGCCAGCTGTGGTCACCTGTGTGATTTGTCTTTGAGTGGCTGCCTTCCTCCACAAATTAATTTTGATTATTTAAGCTTGTCTTGTCTGACTGGGAGGGGTTTAGTGATGTGAGTTTGTAGCACTGGCTCTCTTTTTATTTTTTTTTCTTTTTCCCCTGCACTAGAGACTAATTTTGTGGTCCTCTGCCTTCCCCAAAAATAACCTTCAGACCCAATTCTGAACTGTCATATTCATTACATCACAGCTGTCTGCAGACAGGGCTTATCACTTGCAATCCACTCAGTTACACTTGTGATTAAAACTGATTGCAAATGTGATCCTGGCTGCTCAGCCTGGAAATTGGGAACGTCTTTATAATTTCTGACAGCAGATCATGAGGCCTTAGATGAGCTTGGCAGGGCTGCAGAGGTAGGACAAGATATTTGCAAGCTAGTGGGGGTGGGAGAAAAATATGCATATTTGAGAAAGAGGAACTGGTGATCTGGTAAATATATATATATATACCCATGGGAGGGCCCAAACAGGAGAGTCCAAATGCCCAGCTGAAATTTGGGAAAGGGGTGAGAACTAAGCTCAGCTCTTAACTGCCAGGACCATCCCTAGGAATAGGTGAAGGAGGCAGTTGTGTAGCAGAGAAAACCAGACCACTGCCTGCACTGCTCAAGCCAGGGCTCTATGAAGTCATGTCCTTCACTCAGTTTTGGACACCAGTAACTCCTGAAATCATAGAATCATAGAATCAGTTCGCATGCCTGGAGCGATTTATCTCCTGTTTTATCAGAGTAGGGATGCAAAATTAAATTTTGCAGAGTGATGGAGCCTTAAATGTGCTCAGGCAGTTTGTATCTTGCTCCAAAAACTGGAAAGGGCTCCACCATCATTCTGTTGGCCTGAAGTTTAGCTTTATTTCACAGATTTATGTACTTAAAATTAACTAGGGACTTAAAGCTTATTTAATCTTATCTCTATCTCATCACCCACTTGTTTTTCTCCACTCGCTCTTGTTCAGCTTGTGCTGAACTAAAGCCTAATATCCAGAGTTTGTTCTGGAGGCTGAAAACACACCAGTTTCCTTGGAAGCTTGTTCTAGCATGTTAAATCTTCTCACTGTCTCATCTTAGTCTTGATTTCCTCCAGCCTGACTTGAGTTTTGCTTTTCTTCATTCCCTCCTCTGAAACTCTCCAATCTCCACAAGGAGGTAACCTCTCAGGCTTCATTCCTGTAAACTGAACAGGGTAACTGTTTGAAATGTCTCTGGGTCAGAGATTTTCCTCCAGACTTTTGAGTCATATTTTTCGCTTTCTTCTGATGTCTCCCCAAGCATTAGATATTCCCTTGCAGGCACAGCCATCAGAACTGGGTCTCCCAACTTCCTCCATACACAGAAAAAAAAAATAAAAAAAAATGACTTGCCTCATCTAACTCAACATGCCCCAGTTTATGCATCTGAGGACTGTATTAGCTCTTCTGGTGAATTTAGGGCATTGCTCTAAGATCTTGATTCAAATCATTAGACAGGCCTGGATGTCTTGGGGTTGCTTTTTTCCAGCAGAGACTCTCTCCCTCCTGCCCATGCTCCAGGCTTTCTTGATTCAGAAAAGCAAACCTTTGCAGAGAGCTATCTCTATGCCCTGGGATCATCTGTCTAACTCAAGGCATGGAGTTGATGTGCTTTTGGTAGGAACTCTGTCACTAGGATTGTCCTGTAGTCATCAGAGATACCCAAAAATAGCCTGATTTTCTGCTGGAGATTCCCTCTTTCTCTGTAGCAGCAGTAGGCTCTCAAGATCTTGGTTAGAAATCAGCGCTCAGCTGAAATCAGCCTGTGTCTGTGTTGTCGTTCATCTGTCGTAATACAGCTTTTTTTAATGTTGGGTGTAGAGCTCCTTTTCCCTCACGACATCTGTCTGTCCTTACCTTTGAAGCAGAGCCGGTTGCCAAGGGAAAGAAACAGCTCCTCCTAGAGGGCTGTTCTCCCTAAATTATGGGCAGGATTTGCCAAGTGAAGGTTGCGTGTCTACAAAAAAAAAGCGGCACCCGTATCTTGAATGAAATATTTCCACTGTTTTCACCATAATTAATTGTAAAGGTTAGAAAAGGAAGACTTTATACCATTCACACCCCTCTCCTTCAAGAAACTAGTTTCCTGCCTTTATTTTTTTTTCTTTATTTTTTTTTCCTCCTGCCTTCATTTCCTCTGCTCTTCAAAGAAGCAACATTTTCTGTTTGTGCAAGTGAAACCCAGGGTGATAAGTTTTTGCTCCCAGAAAAAAACCCTCGGCCCCTGGGTGAAGTATGGCATCTGTCAAACAGCACAGGGGAAACGTTATTATTTGCTCAGAATAGCCCCAGAGCCAGCCCCCGCTTCAGAGCAGGCTGCAGTAATTGGGACACTAAGCAGAGCACTGCATTTATTTGGAATAATAAAGAAACAGCAGAAAATGTCCCAAATGGGATGTGTCCAGGGCACACTACAGACCCTGCCACAAGATGCCTGGCTTGCACGGTCCTGGCTTGAAGTGCATGGCTGCCAACAAATCATTGCTGTCATCTTGGCAGTGGTACAAATACCACAGACATCTGATATTTGCCTTTGGCTCCTGCCCTGGAAGTCCCTCCTTTCATCATGCCACTACGAATATACTCGCTCTGTAGATCATTCTCCACAGACACAATTTGGACGCACTTGTGGTTGCCATTGCGGTGACCTTGCTGCTCTGGAAGCTCTAAACTCACCTCGAAGCTCTGAGTGGACTTCCTCGATAGGTGGAAGAGGATGGAGGAAAGATGCCTGGTGTTACAGACCATGAGAAATGAAAATAAACTCTGTCGCACCGAATCTGTGGGAGAGAGATGATTGCTCCCTGCAAAGATGAAGTTTGGAGGAATAGAACATTTCCACATCTGCTGTGGGGCCTGCAAACAATCCCTCTACGGCAGAGAGTCTTACCACCCCTTATATGAGTGGGATGAGGTGGAATAAAAATGAGGGCAGTTGGCATCATCAGGCCCACATGTTCCCTACAGTTTTTTTTTCTTATTTAAGCCTGCAAATCCAGCCTAGCTACCCAAAGTGAAGCCCTACTTTTAAATAGCACAAAACCCGAGCAGCACAGCTTCCCTTCCACTGCAGCACGCCTGGGATGTTTAGTTTCAGTGTCTAAGCCAGAATTAACATGCAACTTGCAACCAAGAGGCTTCTAGTGACAAGCAGCAGCTTTGAAGGTCACCTCGCCTCGAAGTAAATAAATAAATAGCAAATAAGGAAGCAGGCAGCAATGAATAAGCCAGGCAAAGCACGAGACAGTCCACTGGCTTGGACTTGACATTTTTTCTTATTCCTTCTCCATCCTCTTCACTTTCATTTCCACAGAGGTCAGTGCTAACAGGAGACCCCTCTTACTGCTCATGCACACGGCAGCACCCTCACCAGCCTGCCTATTTCAGAGCTCCCAATACCAATTCAGAGCCTAAGATGAGACTGCAAATAGTGTCATCTCTACAGCTGATGCCTTTAATGAGACCTTCTATCAGTACCAGGGCATGACAGGTGGGAGCATCTCTTGCAAACACTGTGTTTGCCTCTAGACCAGAATCTATGCCCTTCTAGCTAAAGAGAAATTGTAGTGCCAGGTATTTGTTTTCCATGCTCCTCTCTGCCATGCCTAATGAGATCCTGGCTCTGCAGGCTCAGAATTGACTTTTTCCAACAGTTCCTCCAGCTTGGCCACATGGTCAGAGAAGGCACAGTCTGAAATCACCCGGGGAGCTGTGCCAAAGCTGTTTCTGATTGTTTTTGCACCATGCTGGACCCATCTGCTGGATCTGAAGAGATGTTCACAGGAGGAGGTACTGGAGATAGAGACCTGTTTCAGCTCTTTCCTCTTGAACAGAGCATGCACAGAGCCAAGTGAGGACTCTGCCTCACTTCTCAAAGTGCCTGGTCTCTTGGGCATCCATCCTACACGTGTGCTCCTGGGCTCCCTTCCAGAGCAAACCAGTGGCGCACTGCAGGCAGAAATCTGGGCAAGCTGACAGGATAATTTCACTGGGATGCTCTCCAGAGAGACATGATGCACATGCTGCACTAACTGGGTCCAATACCATCCCAACAGGCCTTGCTCATTCAGACAAGTTTGCGTCACGCTCCAGGTCATAAAATGCATACGCTGGCACCAAGCTTTGAAAATAACACACTGAGGGGCGTGACGTACCTTGCTGCCAAACAGCACAGCTTCACCAGGACCAAATATTTTCTCAAAGTCACTGGCTACTCCTACAAATAGTTCAGCAGAAGCCAGACCTGGATCACAACAAAGTTTTTTCTCTCTTAAAGGAATGTGCGCTCTGAACATGCTTATATGCCCTGAACATACAGCTCTTGTCCTCCTTGGTCTGCCTGCTCATTGCATCATCACTGTCACTTTTGAGGTGAGACACGCCAATCCAGGTACAGTAGAAGATGCTGAGGACACTCAGCATCCTCACCCATTTGTGCTGGATAGATTAAATATATGTATATGTACACACTTGGATGCCCCCTCCCTGGAAGTGTTCGAGGCCAGGTTGGATGAGGCCTTGAGCAACCTGGTCTAGCTGAGAGGCGTCCCTGCCCATGACAGGGAGGTTGGATTAGATGATCTCTGAAGTCCCTTCCAACCTAAGCCATTGTATGATACATATATATATTAATATGTGTTCCCGTATATTTTGGGATCTCAGAAGACCTAGAAGGGTTTTGCTTTTTCTGTGATGGAGGATAGTTGGATATATCTCAGTGCCATGTTCAAAACTTCCAAAACACAAAGTGGATGCTGTACGGTCATGCTATGACTGGGCTGGAACCAGCAACATGGAGAGGAGCTGTCATACAACAACAAGAGTTCCTGCCTGCAGTTCATCTTGCAGCGTAGAGAAAACCAGGATGTCTGTTCGGGGAAAGCACAGCTTCCCTTCCACTGCAGCATGCCTGGGATGTTTAGTTTCAGTGTCTAAGCCAGAATTAACATGCAACTTGCAACCAAGAGGCTTCTAGTGACAAGCAGCAGCTTTGAAGGTCACCTCGCCTCGAAGTAAATAAATAAATAGCAAATAAGGAAGCAGGACTTTATGATGGGGTCCAAATGGTGGACCCCATCATAAGTTCCTATAACTTCAAACAGAAATGAATCCTCTGAGCAAAGTGTCCCTAAGGGAGGGAGGGACAGTGGGAACAGGCAACAGAACTTGTAGATACTCTAACAAGAACCAAAACTGGGCTTTGGTAATAAAAAAGTACAATCTGATGGTGTTTTCTCCTTCCTGCAACAGTCCAATGCTACAGCTCCTTCATGTCATGACCAGGCATAACAAACCCTTACCCCACGACTTAATATGCTTCATGTCAAATACTGGGAGAAAGTGAAGTCAACACCTCACCTCATAGACCTGGACTGATTCATCACCCCAGGTCCTTTCAAGCACTGCAGTGAGATGTTTCAACCAGGAGCACTGTCATTTCCAGCTTTTCCAACCAGCCCAGGAGTGACAAGGTGGGCCCCAACATAAAGCACAAGCCACTGAAGCTCTCCATTCCTTCACCTGCAAGTCTCAGTGGAATGGCTCAGTGTCCTGATCCTTCCTACATGGCTGGCATGTGGCTCTGTCCCCACAACTGGCTAGAGTCATCTCCACAGAAGGTGGAAACTGGCTGGCGGGAGACCAGACTATCTTCTCCTTACTTCCTCACTACTGAATTTTCCCCAATTAATATGATGATAATTGTCACCCTGTGGGCCAGACATCATTAATCAGCAATTTTCTTCTCCCTTCCTGTTGTTTTTTTGTTCTTTTTTTTTTAAGAACAGCTGGGAAATGACATTGTCACCTTCAGTAGAGTTTGAAAGCTCCTCCATCTGGACAATCTAATTCCCGATGTAAATATAGAGAAAAGGGGGAAGAGAAGAATGGTGTCCCAAGGGAATCCCTCCACCCATCTCTGCCTGAGGTGACTTTCTCCCCCTTCCCTCATTGTCCTGGCCTTCGGGAACAGAGCCAGCCACTCTGCTGAAGGGGAACTGAAGAGGTGACAGCAAATTGAAATTAACATCTAGCAGCAAGGAATACAAAGCAGTGATTAATGGCTTTTTAATGCTCCACTGTTTTATACTCGGAGCACTTTGTTTTAATGGTGTACGGAGGAGACGGAGAATAAAAAGTGTGCGTATGTGGGAATACAGCTTGGTACACACAGATCTTCCTCACTCTCTCTGTAATTTTCACCATTAAGCAGACAATCTCACGCTCTTTCACTTAAAATTACGTAGGAAAGCTTCATATCTAGCTCATCTCATCTAGTGCATCGCAACTAAAAATGGAACAGAACAAAGTCATTAAAAGAAATGTCCTCTAACTAGCAGTTACCCAAGATAATTGTTTTTTCTGCTTTTGGTTTAATTATAATGTGGACCATTTGATTAATTAAATAAGTTTCTGTAGCCTCCTCCACCCATGCCCTAAGGAATGTTCTGGTAACACTTACTGGTGGATAATTATTTGTCTTTCAGCCTGTTTAAGAGAGATGGCTTCTTCAGGACCATCTCCATGGGTAACAGTTTCAGCCGTTCATCATTTCATGAGTTGACATATGCCATCTACGTCACTTGGCTAGATGAACATTTGGAAGAGCCATGTATTCATCAGATATTCTTAAGTAAAGCTTTCTCTCTCTCTCTTTTTTTTTTTTTTTTTTCAATTAAATAAATTACCTCCTACAAGCATTTTCAAATTTCTATCCAACAACACAATCATATCATGTTGGAGATGAAGTTCCTGAAGTGTGATTGCTGCCAATATCTAACCAAACGTGATTTGCAGCAGAGTTGATCAGGGTCAAACTCGATGAAACTGTTCAAGTGAGATAGTTATAAATAAATGAAATTGTTATTAATGCTCCTCTCTGCTCTTGGAACCGCTATTCATTTCACCTGTTGTTGGATGTCTGCAGAGTAGACCTTTCCTTGTGATCTAGGGAAAGGAACAGGTGCTTCAGGCATGACCTTCTCTTCTAAAGCAGATATCTAGAATAAGTCAAACAAATGTTTCCCTTGAAGTAGCTTGAAGTAGAAAAGGAGTTGGACTGCAAGTTCAGATCGTGATGTCCACCTGTAGATACCTACAGTTAGCTGAGACGAATTCCATCCTTCCATTCAGGCTGATCACACAACTTTTTCTTTTAGGAACCCAGTTAAAAAAAAAACATTTCTGTTCAACAATGCACTACAAAAGCTCCCTAGTAAAGGAGGTTCCTACATTTCCCTATGAATAAAATTCCTACTGGAGGAATCATCTGCATCAAACAACAGACTGTTAGAAAGAGCAATATAACAGCATCAAACTTGGCAAGGGACTGCTCCAGGAAACCAAAGCATTTTGTTTTTTTATAGCTCAAGACCACATTGACCCCACTGAGGTTTCTTATTTATTTTGCAGGAACAAAGGCGGGGAGATTTATACCTGGGAACACCACTTGATACAAATTGAAGAGTGGGTATAATTAGGTATAAAAGCTCCCCTGCTACAGAAAAATAAAAAGACTTTAATAATCTGGTTTGTGGGTTAAAAAAGGAACACAAAGACAGCATAGTCAAGTGGAGGAGAGGTTTGTTAGTGTTGTTATTGATTAGTAACTATGGCCAAGCCCTAAGAAGCACTAATACGAATTTGATACGAGGAATAACTCCATGATCTCATTGAGGGATGCAAGATCTAGAGCAGGATTCGTGCTGCTGATGTTCACATTTTTATCTCCTCTGCCATCTTTATAAACAGCTAATGACAAAAACTCTTTCCCAGGCCCTTACTGCAGCTGGTAACCTTGAAAGTCACAGCCAGCTACCTTGGAGCAGTGCAGAGGTCCAGCTGGTCTTTCTGGAAGCGAGGTTCTTCTGGAGCATCCCGTGTTGTTCTGGATGGCAGAATCTATACAACGCTGCTTCAATCTCGGCTGGGAAATCTGACAACACTGGGAACTCGACCAAGCATGAGAATAGCAAACATGATGCTGTGATGGCTAACAAATGCATGGGGGGAATCCAAAGGTGGTAAATCACCAGCCTATGCATCCCGTAACACTGATACTACCAGACTTTTTGAATCATCACATCACTACCACAGACTTTTCCATCCCCGTTAAAAAAAAAAAAAGTAGAGAATAGGTGGGATCTATCTGTGGCCTTTCAGCTGTTAATGCCCTGACAAATATTTTAAGAGATCTTGGGCTTCTCCTTGGGAAGACTTTGGCAAAGAGGTAAGACACATTTCCTGAGTGGTGTTATTTTCATGGCTATCATGCTGACGGGATCGAAAATGGTTTGCAAACAACAGGAAAAGTTGTTGCAGGATAAGAGGCTCATAATTGGTTTGATGAAGCCTGAAAACACATCCCGTCTCCCAACACATCATGTGGCTGTGCCCAAGCATGAGCTCAGGAATCACTGGCAACCACCAAGGACAGCTTATCTCTGCCTGTGCTATCACCATAGCTTTGGGGCTTGGGGATAAATATATATATCTCCCATTTTCTAACGGGCAGGGGAGATGGGGAAGACACATATGTCACCTCACTGGGGCTTTCTCTCTATCTCACCCCACATATCCAGATACCTCTCATCCATACACACACATATAGATGATCCTCACAACTGGGGAACATTCTCCCATGTGAAAATGGAAAGTATTCCAAAGAGACTAATCTCATAACCCTCTATGAGGGCATGATGAGATGGATAGATGAGGGGAGGGCAATAGATATTAACTTCCTTGACTTCAGTAAGGCTTTTGACACCATCTCCCACAGAATCCTCATAGGCAAGTGGGGGTTAGATGAATGAACAGTGGGGTGAAATGAAAACTGGCTGAAAGACAGAGCTCAGAGGGTTGTGGTCAGTGGCACAGAGTCTAGTTGGAGGCCTGTAGCAAGTGGTGTTCCCCAGGGTTCAGTGCTGGATCCAGTCTTGTTCAATATATTCACCACTGACCGGGATGAAGGGGCAGAGTGGACCCTCAGTAGGTTTGCTGATGATACAAAACTGGGAGGAATGGCTGACACACCAGAGCTGTGCTGTCATTCAGCGAGACCTTGACAGGCTGGAGAGTTGGGCTGAGAGAAACTTTACGAAATTCAACATGTGCAAGTGTAGGGTCCCACACTTACAGAGGAATAACCCCATATATCAGGGTTAGGGGCTGACCTGCTGAAAAGTAGCTCTGTGGAAAAAGACCTGGGAGTCCTGGTGGACAACAAGTTGACCATGAGCCAGTAATGTGCCCTTGTGGACAAGAAGGCCAATGGCATCCTGGAATGCATCAAGAAGAGTGTGGGTAGCAGGTCAAGGGAAGTTCTCCTCCCCTTTTACTCTGCCTTAGTGAGGCCACATCTGGAGTGCTGTGTCCAGAACTGTGTTCAAGGACAGGGAACTTCTGGAGAGGGTACAGCAAAGGGCTGCAAAGATTATTAGGGGAGTAGGACATCCCTCATGAGGAAAGGCTGAGGGAATTGGGTCTTTTTAGTCTGGAGAAGAGAAGACTGAGGGGGATCTGATCAATGCTTATAAATACTTAAAGGGTGGGTGTCAGGAGGATGAGACCAGTGTTTTCTCAGTGGTGCCCAGTGAAAGAAGAGGTCACAGGCACAATCTCGAACATAGGAAGTTCCATCTAGACATGAGGAGGAACTTCTTTAGTATGAGGGTGATGGAGCACTGGAACAGGCAGCCCAGAGAGGTGGTGAAGCCTCTGGAGACATTAAAAAATTGCCTGTACGCATTCCTGTGCAACCTCCTCTAGGTGAACCTGCCTTGACAAGGGAGTTGTTCTGGATGATCTCCAGAGGTCCCTTCCAGCCCCTATCATTCTGTGATTTTGTGATTCTGTGAGACCTGGGAGGCACAGGATGGGTTACAAGTCTATCACATCAAATCCTGATGACTACAAAATGCAGAAGACTCACAAATTTCAGACCTCTCATCCCTGAACCTTTTTCCCTTCCATGTTGCTGCAGACCTCTGGATGTTTTGAAAGAGGCACCACTTGCCAAGGTGGAATAGTTCACACTTCCCCAGCAGGTGAATTAATCTCAAATGCTGTTTTTTTTTCCTAGTTTTCCTCTAAATGTAGACTGCAACCCACATCTTTTATGCACAGAAATGACTCTTATTACAGCATATCAGCGTAGTTAGAGAGATGGAGAGGACTCAGATCCCCACCTACCCTCTGACTCAGTAGGAAGCACGCAGTCCAACACGGCATAAACCTTGATTCTGCTGCTCAGAGAACCCTTTGCTTCAACTTGCCTTTTCCTTCAAGTCCTCCTCTGCTAACAAGGGGTCTTTGTGGCTGTCACTTGCAAAGGGATCTGCTCTTCCAGATATGATGTATTGCACGCTCCATTTATTATGGCCAATGAGCAGACCTGCAAATTGCATGACCACATCTGCAAAGAGCATGACAAACTGCACTCTGGTGCAGGCTCCTTCCCTTCAGTATTAATCTTCTCCTCCTCAGTCCCCCAACTCTCTCCATTAGCTCTATTGCTATTATAATACTCACTCCTACTTCCACCTCCTTACTGCTCTCGTTTTTCCTCTTCTGCAGCTCCGGTATCAGATTTGCTCAGATGACAATCTGAGATTCATGGCTCATTCCCCTCCCTCTTCACACAAGGATTCAGGACCTAACAGGAAGAGGCAAACAGATCATCTCCTAATGAAGGAAAGGTGTCTCTTGGCCACTCAGGACCAACGGCACATTTGCCAGTAGTTCTTTATCCAGACAGCACTGGGCACACGTACCTCCCATCAAAGGTATGACAGTAAAGGGTTATTTCAACATAAGTGGTCGCAATGATCATACTCTCATACCAAAAATAATGCTAATATTACTACTACTAACAAAACAAATCTGTTCATGTGATAGGTTGGTGAGTGGGCTGAGTTCCCATGGCAACGGCCGGCAGTGAAGCTTGTAGGAAGAAAGTAAGTATTCTGTTTGAAATGGTTCAGATTTCTGCCACAAAGTTCATACAGCACAGAAACATGCATCAGATTCCTTCATTAGCTACACAAAGTGCCCCTCAATCCCACAGCGTTCCCCCTCCCCAGTGAAATTATCTATTTTTGGTCTGCGTTTACCATTGACGTTGGAAATTTGTTCAAGAGGTCACAGCAAAGGGGAGTGCAGATGCTGGGTGTTTTCAGTCAGGGTGTCTACGTTTACCCCCCTTCAATCCTCATCAGTGTTAGCACTTAGCTTCCACCTGAGGTTCAAGCAAGAGCTGACCTCAGGATATCTGCTGCTCCATTAGGATGCGGCACAGACAACCCTCACCCTGCCCGACCAACCCCACCCAGCCTGAGGAGCCCCTGACTTTAGGCAATTCTGGATGCATTCGGATTTCAAAAGTGGCTTGGACTAAGCTTGGCTGATGGTGGGTGATTTGTGCATAGAGTCAAAGAGAAACTGCCCTTTACTGCAGTTTTGCTACTCCATGAAAAGCTCCAGACATCGTATTGTTGAGCACGAATCATAGAAACATAGAATGGGTTGAGTTGGAAGGGAACTTAAAGAGCATCTTGTTCCAACCCCCCTGCCATGGGCAGGGACACCTCCCACCAGACCAGGTTGCTCAGAGCCTCATCCAGCCTGATCTTAAATACTTCAGGGATGAGGCTCAACTTCTCTGGGCAACCCATTCCAGTGTCTCACCATCCTCAGAGTGAAGAACTTCTTCCTAATGTCTAATTTAAATCTCCCCTGCTCTAATTTAAAACCATTGCTCCTTGTCCTGTCACCACATGCTCTTATAAAAGTCCCCCTCCAGCTTTGCTGTTGACCCCCTTCAAGTACTGGAAGGCTGCTATAAGGACTTGCTGGAGCCTTTTCTTTTCCATGCTGAACAGACCCAACTCCCTCAGCCTGGCCTCACAGGAGAGGTGCTCCAGCCCTCTGAAGCAGGGAATGAGTACAGGCTGCAAAAGGGAAAGGGCATCGAAGCATGTGCAGTGCACCACCACCTGGCATGTTGCAGTAGGAAAGCCAGGAGAGCTCTATCTGCTCAAACAGCTGAGCAAAACACTCCCCTGGGTTTTAATTGAACTCTCTATGAAGTTTTCAAGGAAAGCCTGACCCAAATGTGAGGTGGATGAATGTTATTTTACATCTGAGCTGACAAGTGACACAAAGTGCAGTTAAAGGTTGCAGGAGATGTACCAAAACCTGGCTGTGTGCCCTTTGCCTTTCACAGCGTTCCTTCTAGGAGACAGGGGACTTCTCGGGCTGTTGGTGTAACCCAGTGAGAAAAAAAACTCGAAGCACTGCCATACAAAGGGCTGTGAGACAATCTCACCCAGAAACACATGCACTCAATAAATGCTGAGAGAATAACACAAAAAGGACTTTACTGTGGGATTAGCTTCCAGTCGGACCTTATGGTGCTTATCCCCAAAAGAAACTTGAAGCTGCAGCCTATAGATGGACCTGCCTCTGTGCAGACCTACCCAAGGTCTTCTGAAGTAGTGGCGGGTTTCGGTGAGGGAGGTTCATGGGGTGCGACAAAGGCAGTTGCCTACAGTAATTTTGATAGAAAAAAAATTAAAAAGATAAAACAACTTTCTGTAGTTTCTCGTACCAATGTGTCTTTCTCCAATCCACCTCCCTCTCTCCCTTTGATACCATTTGCCACAAGGCCGATTCTGAAATAATCCTTGACACTCAGAATAAGTTTTCATACATTGGATTATTAAGCGATCCACATATGAATGGCAGCACCCACCACAACCCCAAAATCAGCCACTGAACTGAAGTGCTAATGTGCTTGCCTCTGGCAGAAGGGAGAGTGGAAAGATTCTTCTCTTGCTCTCCACAACATGTAGGGTCAACTACATGCATTTGCCACTCATGTCCAAACTGTTTGTCCTCGGTGTGGTTAGGGGGAGACATGTGAAAAGGAGTCTAAATCAGTGTGTGGTGGTGATGAAGAGCGGTCCCAGCTCTCCTAGACACACAAGATAGATCCACCAGGGAGCTAAAGGTCTTTATGGAGAACGCAGCTACCTGCCAGTCTACCCAGCATATCCAGAGGATGGAGGGTGTATTCACATGCACACTGCATGGAGCATTGGAGGACATCAGACAGTTTCCTTATGCACTGCTTGGGAGCGTGGCTAGATCCCTGTGCCTGCGTATAAAGGACTCTGGGCACGAAAACACATTTAGCTTCACACTTGTCTTGCAGGGTTGAGACACCTAATCCATCTCTATCTGTGCCATAACTTTTGCTAGTTTGAGAAGAAAAAAAAAAAAAAAAAAAAAAATATCTCACTTCTCTGCTGAGAAGAGACATAGTGACTTGTCCAGGGCAACCAAGGAAAAGGAAAATTCACTCACTTCATTAAAAGCTGTTGGCTGCAACTACTTCTGTGCTGTACATAGAGTCAAAGAACCATACAATGCTTTGGGTTGGAAAGGACCTTGCAAGGTCATCTAGTCCAACCCCCTGCAGTGAGCTGGGACATCGGCAACTAGAGCAGGTTGCCGAGAGCCCCATCCAACTTGAGCTGGAATGCTTTCAGGGATGGAATTTCCTATACCCTACCAGGATAATAATAAAAATAACCACTTCTAAGGAGAGCTTCTCTCAGAAGAGGTCAGATTATCCAGACCCTAACAGTACCCATCTCTTCCTTTACCATGAACAGAGCTACAGGTGCCTAGCTCTGAGATCGATAAACAACAGGCAGTCGGTTTGCAGCCATCTCAGAGAGCATCTTAGCCAACAGCCCAAAGAACGGCGTTTTGGTTGGCTGGTTTTAACTAATTTGCATAGATGTAAACTGTGAAGAAATCTGAACAAGATATGGCACAAATATTGAAAAAACAGAAAAGTTTGTCTTGAGCTCAAAGACTTCAGAGTCTAAGGGGATGGGCAACAAGAAGATGGTGAGGGCAAGAAGAGAGGCAAGGGCTGAGCTGATGGGTCCATTGATGCCTCTGATGACACCTGGACTGCAGAGAGTTGGGGAAAAGAGACTTCAAAAAGGAGTCTTTTTTTTTTTTTTTTCCCTAAAATAGAGTATGGGGCTTGATTTGTGTTTGAACATGATGTCTCTGACTTGTGCATGGGAGATTCTGATGAAAGGCAGAAGTGGTGGCAACTGTGAGATGCAAGGGAGGAAATCAGGCCAGGGACTGAGCAAGAAGTTGACTTGAAGATGTCTGGCAACCTGGAGGTGATAGTGTGACCATGGATGTCAGCAGAGAGGGATAGGAGTGAGAAAATTCAGCCTGAGGATATAGAAGTTCCCAGTTAGCTACTCCAAATTCACTGAGAGGGATTAAAGGCAGCATTAATATGTATGTGGCAGGACACTGCTCCTCCAGGATCTCCTGGCTATAATATTTTTGGAAAATCTGGATTGCTGGAGAGAAAAATCTGCCTCTCGGGGTTTGCCTGCTGGTTGATATTATTGCCCTATCTTCTAAAGTTGTGCTGTAATGAGAGGGAAGGGAAGACAGTGACCTCTAGGGAGAAAAACTGGATGGATAAGCATCGATCTGGGTGGGAGCAAGGGGTATTTCCTTTTGGGAGAGGTTCTCAGCTGTGTGGTTTTACCTCCCTGGGAAGAGTAAGAGGACTTAGGGAGGTCTAAGTCAGAAAAAAAAAACCCAAACAGTCTAAAAGCTGTGGAGAACACAGATAAAGGTGTACGTGATGGGGATTTTCCTGAGGAACAGAGGGAAAGAGTGCCAAATGAATTCAGTTGCTGTCTTCTGGCTCATTCTGTCAGTGCTCAAGGCCTCCAGATTTGGTCTGCAGACAAGTCAGGCTGAGACAGAGAGAGGAGAGTCAGCATTATTTTGGTTCCTAAGTGCTCAGGAGTCTCTCTCACAACCATTTTGGGGCAAGGGGTAAATCCAGAGGGCTCACCTTTGCCCCAGCCGCTGCTTATGCATTTTGCATGAGTGAGTCATTGGACAAAAACAGAAGCACAGTTTGGAAAAGGAGTCGGGATTGAATCTTGTTTTACAAAGCCAGGCTACTCTGGCTCATTTGGGGTCCCTTGTCCCTCCCTGTGGAAAAGGGACCCACACCAGCCTCCAGCATGATGTCAAGTTAGGAGAAAGGAGCAATGGGACCTATAAACAGAATTGTGCACCTGGGGGTACTCTGGAATTTTTTTTTTCTTTTAGCAGAGAAAGAAGGATAGTACAAACCCTGGGCTGAGAGAAATGCATCTGTGTCAGCAGCTAGTCAGGATCCATTTTTAAGGTACATTCCAGCCGCCTTCGAGACTTTGCAGGGCACCAGGAAAAAATGTAGGTGTGTCCAGCAGAGGGGATGAGTAAATAGCAAGTCCTGAATCACCAGGAAGCCCGGAGTGGCAAGAAAGTCACATAAAAGAAAATTCTCTTGTCCCTTGCCCAGGTGCTGATATGTACAGAATTAAGAGGACACCAGAATGCATAGGAGGGCTGCAGGACTTTCATGGAGAAGGCAGTGAGTCTTACTGAACTTCAAAATTCCTCCAAGACCTTACCACGGTCTTTCTAAGCCACGGGCTGAATGAAGTTGGACAGTAGATCATCTTTTCTACCACACAAATAAGTCTCCCCAGGCAAGGCACTAGGTTAAGAGAAGTCTGCAGCTCTTCCAGCTGAGATGAGGAAGCAGCTAGCTGAGGCTCAACTCCATGGTCTGAGCTGACCCAAACTGACCAAAGGGATACTCCATACCATATAATGTGAGCTCAGTAATAAAAGCTAACAGAAAGGAGGAGCAGGACAGGGGGGTATTTCTTATTTACAGTGTTTGTCTTATGGAGCAACCACTACACGTGTTGAAGCCCTGTTTCCTGGGAAGTGGTCAGACATCATCTGCTGATGGGAAATAGAGAATAAGTCTTTTGTTTTCCTTTGCCTCCCCATGCAAACTTCACTTTTCCTTTTATTAAGCTGCCTTTATCTTGACCCATAAAGTTCCTTTCCCATCTTATTTTCTCCCCCCCTTGCCCTATTGAGGAGGGGAGTGACAGAACAGTTTGGTGGGCACCTGGTGTCCGACCAAGGTCAACTCACCACCATTGCAAACACCAACAGCTAGCCCAACAGGGACATTTTGGCTGTGTCTTCCACATCCCAATAAAATATGGACAAGAAACCATTATCAGTGTGGAGCCGTTCATCTGCTCCCCTTACCCTGTGGAAGTGGCTGGATTTCCTTGGTTTCAGTTGAGACCAGAATCTGCTCCACCATCCAAGGTTTCTCTAATCAATAAGTTGCTGGCAGTGATGCCCTCATTGTTTTGAGGAGGCATAACGTGTATTACTTACTTTGATAGGTTTCAAACACCAGCTCTTGATTTTTGCCTCTCTATGATACTTTAAGTGTGCTGTGGAAATGTGTCACCCCTTATGATTATACGAAGGAAAAGAAAAAAATTACAGAAGTGACACAAATTACTAATTACTTTATTATGCAGTGATTAAAAAAAAAAAAAAGGAAAAGAAAAGAATGAAAAGCTAGATGTTGCTTCAGCAAATTCTATTTTTAAAGAAATAATTATTGGGTTTCAAATGTGCTAAATTAAGTAATTCTCTGCCAGATTTCCTCCCCCCTTTTAATCTTCATTTTTGGCTGCGTGGCTGACTTTGCAGTCAGTGCTCTGCCAGGGTGATGTGCTTAGCCTCATGTTATTATTATTATTAATTATTAGCAGCGTGGTAGCACTCCCCGCCAAACGCAGAGCCGTGCTGCCTGTGCTCGGTGCTACACAAGCACTGAGCGAGAGGCAAGGCCAAGAGAGCTTCTGGGCTAAATAGATGAGGCAGCCAAATGCTCATGCATTTTGTAGAGGTGCCTCACGGCTTGTCTCTACTGATAGATGCTGGAAACCCTACACATGGGCTGGGGACAACGGAGGGACAGAGAAAAATCTGTTTTTTTAGCTGAAGGGTCTACAGGAACGGAGGCAGGAGATGCCCTGATGTTCCACGGTGCCATAGTGATTACCTGCTTTGGCTCTGGGGGCTGTGGCTCTCTGGGCTGTTTGGATTTCCCTAGGAAGGGTCTTCTCCTCCAGCTTCACCATGGTAGTGGTCTCTTCCTCCTGTAGGGAAGTGGGGAAACAAAATGGGATGTTCTTATCCACTCTAAGGGAGGTAGTCAGGAATCAGAGAAGCTAGAAGGGATGGCAGAGGTGTTGGTACAACTCAACTGTGCTCATGCAGAAGCTCCTAGGCCATCCCTAGGACTCTGGAGAGCTCTAGGTCATGGTGAGTACCCCAGGAAACATCTAACTGAAGTTTCCCAAGCTCAGTGGTGAGTCCTGTGCTAGGATAGCATTTGGGATGAGCACATGGGGATGGAGGAAAGCTAAAGGAGGTGGCAGGCACAAGATCTGGGTCCCGCTGAGGAAGAGGGAGAGCTTAAAAATTAATAGAAGCTATCTTGCTTTGTGACCGGGTGAGAAGACAGGAGTGTGAAGTCTGCTTGGAGATGCCATTCCCCAAGTCAGATCCCTCTAGGATACTGCAGGGAATATAACCCTGAGCCAGGACCCAAGTAGAGGCTGAACCATGAACTGGAGTGAAACCTGGACTCAAGTTTCTTCTTTTTTGATGGGATCTCAAGTTCAGGGGGGACTGGCCACTTGACAATGCCGCTGTCTGAAGATAACCACAGTGACTTTAGGCAACACGATGGATGGGATATCTCTGATTTCTAAGGATCTGCTCAGTATTTCAAATACTCCTTTCTCTTGCATCCCAAGCTGCGAGGAAGTGTTTCATATCAGCCCGGATCACAGAAATGCATGCTGACAGTTTAACAGCCTGCTCCTTTACAATGTTTAGGCACACTCCGTGCCAGGGTAACTATTGCCCAGTTTTGTGCCAAGTTCAGTACATCCTGTTTCTCTTCCTCTTTCCTGTCATACAGATTTTGGTAAGCCTGTGTACCCCAAATTCTCCCAGGACCTCCCCTCTCCCCCTCCCCTGTAATTAAACAAGAACTGTTGACAGCTGCTGTCAAAGCCAGTTCCAACTCTCCAGAAATTTTCAGCAAACAGTAAGAGAAGGTCTGAAACAAGAAGTCAGATGAATTCAACAGAGGAGAGGCAAAATTTCAGCAGCCCAAAGGGACCCCAGTTCAGAGAAGTGTCGTTGACACCGCACAAGTGAAAGGAAAAGCAGTGCTTAAATATTTTTGCTGCCTGGTGAGATACCAAAACCAGCTCACATAGAAGGGGAGGGTTTTGAAAGGCTTTTTTTTCCCCCACTTTTTACCTTCAAAGCTGTGCCACTCGCACTGTGCAGGGTGTCTGAGCTAGAGTACCAATTCTGACTCAAGGGATCATGTTCTGAGAGGGTGTACCCACCATCAGCCGTTGTGGGGCAAGGGCAGAGTCACCAGGGAGACAAACAGGACTGGCTGAGGTGTGGAAGAGAATAACATTTGGAGTGAACTTTCTCTCCTCGTTTTCCTTGCCAAGAGTTCAAAACACCATCTTGTCAGAAAGGATTTGTAGTGGACACTTCTTTAAGTAAGGAATTTGACAGATATTCTTGCTCTGCTGAACTTGCTTTGCTGACTGCTCGGTAAGCCCTTGAAACAATAGTATTGTGATAAAAAAAAGTCACATCACTAAAAACATCGTAATTGCTAAAAACATTTTCATTAGTAAAAAAAAGTTCTTTCAAATTCCCCAATTCAAACAGCTGTATAAGCTTTTAAGCCTTCAAGCACCAGTAAATGACATCTTTGCTAAGAATTACTCATTTACATCAGCAAAGAGATTGGAGAAGGAATCTGGGGTTGCTGCAGATGGAGGGGGAAATGTTTGATGTTGGCACAGACTGAGGTTCTCAACTTCCAAAAGGAACTCCTCTTTGCTTATTCAAACTCACAGGTTAAAGTTGAGGGGCTGAAAAGCTCAAAGCCGAGATGCTGGGATGATGCTGAAAGGAAGTGAGTTTTTTCAGGCAGGTGTGACTTTCCACTTGTGCAAATGCATGGAGATGTCACATCCCAGGGTTGGAGTGAATTTAGTTGAGTAGGTCAGGAGGAGACATGAAAAATAAAGGGCTTCTGTGTTGGGGAGCGTTTGCCAGTGAGATCCAGCTATGACCTCAACTAAAATGCATCTAAATTCAGCCAAAATTCTCCCAAATCAAGGTTCACTTGGTATAGAAGTTTCAGACTGGCTTATGTGTTGTCCTCTGTAGGCATTCTGCGGACAGCTCGACCTGTGACGGCTCCAAATTCCAGAAGGCAACACAGCAGCCTTCCCAGAATCCAGTGACATGTCCGGGTCAATCACAGAATCACAGAACATTAGGGGTTGGAAGGGACCTCAAAAGATCATTGAGTCCAACCCCCCTGCCAGAGCAGGATCACCTACAGTAGGCCACACAGGACTGCATCCAGGCGGGTTCTGAAAGTCTCCAGAGAAGGAGACTCCACAGCCTCTCTGGGCAGCCTGTTCCAGTGCTCTGTCACCCTCAAGGTTAGGTGGGAGAGCCAAACCATGTCTACAAGATCATATCCCATCTATACACATGTGGTATTATCAGAGTGCTCTAAGGGTCACCCCAGCATGGTTGAGAAGGGTGTTCTACCATCAGTGTGGTGTGATCAGGCAGCTGTTCCAGCCCTGAGCCTTTTCTGCTTATAAGGAATGCTGTTTTCCATCTTAGTATGGCACTCAAGGCTCTAATTCGTGACTGTTTCCAAAGCATCTTCACCTGCAGGTTTCAAAATTCGTCCCATATCCTGACCTAGGACACAGGCTACAGTACTAGTCCAGACTAAAACTGCCCAGAGGACACCTTTGTATTTCCTTTTCTCTACCCTAAAATGGTTATTCAAGAAAAACTTCTTAGCGTCCCCTTTATCTTTGGTGTGATGCACACACTGCCACTGTCCTTCTGGGCCCTATGATCAAAGGTAGCAGAGAAAAATGGTGACGTTGTGAGTTATCACCCCTTGGATGTCTCCGCAAGAAGAAAAGTGAAGTTCATGGTGGAGTTTCTTCCTCCTCACTTTGGTTTCCTCCAGGGGTATATTCATCCTTCCTCTCCCCACCACCTCCTCCCTTCTCCCTGGTCCCCAGCACCAGTGGCAGAGCTTCCCAGCACCCAGCCTGGGCACACAAAGGGTTGGTGTTTGCTGGGAAGTGCCTGCCCAAGGCAGCAGCCCTTGGCCATGTGGGGTGTCACCAGCACTGAGCTCAGGCAGATCACGAGACCATAGGACCCTTGTGATCACAGGGACACCCAGATCAGGGCATGGCAAGCCCAGAGTCATGATGAGACCCTGCAGCCTTACAGATGGACCTAAAGACCAAGGTGATAGCCAGAAAATGAGAAAAATTTGAGACAATAAAGGAAAGCAGCTCTTTTGATGACTTTGGAGGTGCATGAGAAATGGATTTACTTTATATCAAAGCCAAGAAAACACCCAGAAATGAGAAGGTAAGCTGGTTGCTTTTGACCCAGAATAATTACTTTAAAAAGGAAATAAACACAGAAAATATGGAGAAGTCATGTGTGTGACTCACTGACCTGAAACTAAGCAGTTTTGTTTGATTTTGAGTATTAAAAGCAAAACGTTTCAGTCAACATGGAACAAATAATTTTCTTCCATTTTCATGTTTCCAGTTTTGGTCCTTGTCCAAATTCGGGTCATTTTTTTTGGAAGGAAAATAGTACTTTGAAACAACTGAAACATTCTTCTTGAAATTGTCCAAGCACGGGCTTTTTATTTTTCTGAAGTAGCCCTTTTGTCTCTTCTTTCCTGGCCTAAATTATTCATTAGATTCAATTTCAGACTTCCTCCTAAACTTTTTTTATTTTTTTTAAGAGTACTTACTACTCTCAGCATATACATATATGTAAGTATGTATACTTATCTATATAGGGCTTGTGATTAGATTCTCAGTTGTGCAGAAAGATTCAGAGGGAGACTGAGGCGTAAGAGATTGACTGTTCGGGAGGGGGTAGAGCTGCCTCACGATAACGTGTATCTTTGTTGCTACAAGGACATCTAAGCTCGAGCAAGGAGAAGTCATTTCAGACGTCCCGTTGCCAGTCGCTGCCAGACGCCGGCTCCTTGGAGAGATGAGGCAGAGCATCCCAAAGAGCAAGCGTCTGAATTGTGGTCCTCTCGGCAATCACCGCATCCCGCTTGTCCCAGATGGCACAGGGGAATAGACATTTCTTTTCTGACTCAACCAAGCCTCCCTGAGCGATACATTTCCCGCTCCCTCCCGCTGCTGAAAAGCAAACAAGCCATTAAGGCTTCGCTGACTGGATCTGACATTTCCCAGGTGCAGATTAACACCCCCTCGGGGCCTCAACACCGTGAAAATCAACTCATCGTTTGTGCGTCGCTTCCCATCACCGCTCCCAGTAACAAGGAGCCCCAGGAACCTGCCAGCCCAGTGCTCGGCACCAGCTGGGGTGGTTTTCCAAGGTGTTTGACTTGGCATGGGAAGGATGAATGGAGGAAGTGTGACATGTCATCCATGGCATGAAGTGTTCAAAGGAAATATTTGTTTTGAGTATTCCCACCTTCCCTTGGTTATTCTTTTAGGCTGCAGATTGGTGATGTGTAGTCTTTGGAGATGGAAACAGCTTTAGGTATCTCTTTTCTCTCGCTGGTTGTCCCTGCCTGGTCCTATCCTCTTTGGTGGTCTGACTCAAGGGTGTACAGGACATGGTGTGAAGCACACAACCGACCCACCTCTGAGGTATCTGATTCTTTCTGCAGACTTACAGAGTGTCTCTTGTCCACCCTGTGGACCCTACCAGTTTTGTCAGCATCACTGCAAGATGAGAAGGGATGGCAGCAGGAGGATGTAGAAGCAGGAATATCCTGAGCTCATATCACTAATCACGTCATGTTGTATAGACCAGACTGGCCCAACAACCTGTGAGTTCGGACATACCCCAGAGAACTTCATATACCCTCCACCCAGCCCTTCCAGGTGCTCCTATCAGCTTTTCTCACTTCCTTCATGCTCCTTAGAGCAAATGTCCTTCTTTGAACTCACCAACACGGCAATCAGGCCATGGGTTATTTTCTTCCACCTCACTCCCTGCTAACACTGAGCTTTGCCAAAATGGTTGCACTCTGGACTGTCTTCCATTCTTGGCACCTCCACCACTTGGTCAGGCAGGCACACATTGCTCCTTGGAAGCCTTACACATACAGATCCATCCAAAAGCTCCCCTCTTGGTGTCAGAGGCGGGTACCAATCACAGGCCCCCACACAACCCCATGGCAGGTGGGGAAGTTTGCAGATCCCATGTTCTGCTCTGTGGACGGGAGGTGGGGGTAGAAGGAAGTTGTCAGAAGAGCCATTGCTTATATTAATGAGGGAGCAATTACAGAGACGGTAAAAGTGAAAGGATAAAGAGAGTCATAGCAGGTCAAGCAGCAGATCGCTCCAGCTCAGTGTCCTGCTGCCAAGAGTACCCACCAAGTAGGTGTCAAGAGATTTATCTAAAAAAAATTGAAGTGTGGAGTGATTCTTTCCAAAACACTCTTTCTGCCCCCAGTGAGCTACAACTCATGGCCATTTTAAGAACGAGCTTTTATATTTAACAGCCCTGGATATATTTTTTCTGCCCATAAATTTGCCCAGTCATTTAACTATGAAACCCTTAATGGAAGCACTGACATCAGGAGATGTATGCCCTTTGATGAGCCACGTTGCAGGGCGATGTCAGGCAGTGTTCTGGGCTCCATCCAGCTTCTGAAACATTGATGTTTAGTGACATTACAGGCACCCAGGTCACCTGGGACATCTGCAAGGGGGTGGTGAAGGAAGCTCAAACCCTCATGGTCTGCAAATATATCTGCATGAGGCTGGGCAGGCATGATAGGACCAGGTTGGAGAAGGGTGTCTCTGGTATCTCAGCCTCCTGCCACACTCTCCCATTTCTTCCCTTCCTGCTTTGAACCTCTTGTTTGCCACTCAAAGTATCTGCTTCTCATTTGCAGCCTGATTGCTTTCTTCCACGTACGTGCAAAGCCCGCACTAGGGTCTGTCACATCAAGAGGCTTTAACCCCCCCCACCCTTCACTGAGGTCAAACTCAGTCTGCAAATGGGGTTGATAGATCTCACACCAGAGTAGGAGCTGGCTGAGGTGAAAGCTCTTTGAAGGCCACACCCTTCCGCATTAGCACAGATAAAGGTCTAATCCTGCCCTTCTTTCTCCTTGCACTAGGATGCTGTGGGGATTCTCTCACCATTTCCAAGCAGGCTGAACCTTCCTGCGAGGCTGACAGGCACTCTCCGCCACTGGAAATGAGCTCCTGCAGTCTGCAGAACATGCATTCATTACCTCACTCCCCTCGAGGCCCTCTTATGCTGGAAGCAAGCGTGGCAGCTCCCTGGGCTGCCAAACAGGGCTCTGCACCGAGCTTCAAGGAACATCCAGGAGCAGAGGCACATCTCCACACCCTCCCCACCCGAGCTGTCCTTGCCAAAGCCATTGGGCACTTTGCCATCCCATCGCTCTTCCCCAGGCAGCTGCTGCCACACACCCCACCGAGTTCACTCACTCTACCTGAACGCAAACAAGCTCTCCCCTGCTCTCCCATTAGTGCTCTCTGAAAGCCATGATTTGCCACCTTGGCTTCCCTGGTGTCCCGCTGCTCCTCCTCGTGCAGCACAGGCTTCACCAGGGCAGCTGCTGTCATTTAAAACCATGGGGAGGCAAGGGCTTAAAAACCCAACAAACTCAAAGCCAGGCACTTTGTGAAGGGCAGAAAGATTTATTCCTTTTCTGCCTGCCTCCGGAAAAAGCTTTTCCCAAATCCTCCAGGATTAGGAAATACTTTTGGGTATGTAGATGGTGCTTGCTCTGTTCTGATCAACTGCAGCGAAGTTTTGGTTGGTTGGTTTTCACCTCATTTCTACTCATTATTCCAGTATGATGATCTAGCTAAGGGAATGTCTCTAAACTTCCGAGGACCTCAGTGCCTCTGCAGATATTTAAAGAGCCACATGGCCCTACAGAGGAGACCACTGTGCGATTTTTTAGCTGCCAGGAAAACAAGGGGCAGAATTCCTCAGAGATAGAAGGTAAGTCAGGAACAGAGAGATACATGGTAAGTCGGGGACAGAGCCAAGGACTTGAACCAAGTACCAAACTGGTCCCCAACGCCCAGTCCTAATAATTCAAGATGCTTCAATTCTCTTCCGTGTTCAAAGATAAAAGGGTTTGGAAGCACCTGGAACCTGCTCTCTCCCCACCTGCATATAAACCAGTAGTGGTGCCTTGGTATTGCTCCTTTAAAAGGATCAATGTTTCCTTTGCTGCATCCCACGAACTTGCAAAAGCAGCAACAGGGGTGAGAACAAAGGCTCTGAAAGAGGATCCAGAGTAGGATGCAAAAGAGCGTTCGGTGAGAAGCGGAAGGGGATTGAAATGGTGTGAACAAAACTGGATTCATTACCTGGCAATTAGCTCTAAATTAATGCACAATCATACGGTACAATTGAGCTTAGAAGGGAGAGGTGGTTCTGGCAGCTGGAGTCAACAGGATCTGTGGAGATCAATCCCTGCTGTCTGGGGCAGGATTTATGGGGCAGGTCAGCTCAGCTCATGCATCTCCTGGAGCTCTGAGAAAGAATTGACAATTCCAGTACTGTCAAGTGAGGGCTTTGGGTAGGAAGAGCAAACACTGGTCTTTTTTTTTTTTTCTTGAATACACATAAACGGAGAGGTAAGACCAAGCTGGACTATCCAGTTGCAACCCCAGCACTTTAATAATTCCTACTTCTGGTCATTTCCTGATCCCAGTTCTCCCAGAGGCCATCCCAGCCAACCTGCTGCCTTACCCCACCAGCGTCCAACACAGGTCACTGCTCTCAAAGTCTGGATGTCTCCCAGCTCTGGTGGCACCAGGCTCTCTGGCACTTGCCCAGACATCAGGACTGCTTTCCTTCCCTACCACACTTGCCCCTTCTCCAGCTCCCATCATCGTGGCTTTCCCTGACCTACTTCACCCCAGAGGGGGTCCAAGTGTTTGGCCGAGCCTGGCATCTGCTGGAGCATCCTGAGTGCAACTTGGTGCACAGAGAGAAGAGAGGCAGGAACCTGTTGCCAGGTGCTGCACCTCCAGCCTGTATCTCCTCCCCATCTTTAAGTGGCCAGAGAGAGGCTTTGTTCTGAGCCAACACACTATTGGAGCAGATCAGAGCAATTTCTGATGCCTAGAAACCCATTGCCAGGCAACCTGATGCTTAAGACCTTTTTTCCCAGCCTGCAAGGTCACTCCTCCTTGCTGCCAAACCTTCCCCTCTGCAACCCCCCTCCTTCCCCGCAGCTGAGGACGAGTGCCCAAAACCCTCCTGCTCTGTGCCAAAGTCTTGGGCTCCCTCCCACCCAAAGCATCTATTGATACAGAGCCCAGGTCCTACTTGTTCTCATGCTGGGGACAAACACATCTTGGTGCCAGCTTGTAACAGATCTCTGGCCAGCCTGGACATGACTGGTGTCGTCATGCCGCCACAAGCCACCAGTCCAAGTAGTTTTGCAAGGGGTTGATGGGGCTGAACACTTCCTTGCACCTCATAGCCCTGCTCAAAGAAGGTCTTCACTTGCAGCTGAAGTTGCTCCTCTGGGCAATTCTAGGGTACTTTTCCAGTAATACCACTTTACCTGTGGTTCATTTACTGCATTAAAGGTAATGACATCTTGATGACATTGTCACGGCAGCTCTGAGTAGGGTAGCCCACCATGTGCTAGTTGTCTTCTGCCCCTTGCAGGCTGCCACCCAAGACGTCCTTCAGCCTAACGCATAGGTCTTGCCAGTACCGTTGGCTAGAGGATGGCAAAGCAAGGCTGGTAAGAGGAGTCATGGCCCCTCAACAGAGGCTGTCCCCACCTTCTAACCACCCTGAGGAGCTACAGGAAGAGCAAGTGGAACAGGCTGCCCAGAGAGGTTGTGGAGTCTCCTTCTCTGGAGACTTTCCAAAGCCCCCTGAATCTGTTCCTATGTGGCCTGCCCTGGGTGATCCTGCTCTGGCAGGGGGGTTGGACTCAATGATCTCCAGAGGTCCCTTCCAACCCCTACCATTCTATGAATCTATGATTCTATTAGCATAATGACATGCAGGGCTGGTAGGAAAAGAGAGCATGCATAAGAGAACAGATATTGTGGGAAGAGGAAAGGGAGAAATTAAGCAGGTTGAATTCCATGGGACAGTGACGCTTGGAGATGCTCAGTCTCTGCTGGGGAAAACCGGGCCATACCAACACTAGGGTCCTGTGTGAGCCCCTTAGAAATCCCATCCCTAAATGTCAGTCACAGAATCACAGAATCTTTGAGGCTGGACTAGACCTCTGAGATTATCGAGTCCAGCCTATGACCTAACATTGCCACATCAATTAGACAATGGTACTACGTGGCCAATCTTTCCTTAAACACCTCCAGGGATGGCAACTTCACCACTTCCCTGGGCAGTCCATGCCAGTGTTTAATCCCCCTTTCCATGAGGAAGCACTTCCTAATATCAAACCTAAACCTCCCCTGGCGCAGCTTCAGGCCGGGCCCTCTGGTCCTGTCACTAGTTGCCTGGGAGAAGAATCCGAACCCCACCCACAAGGTGTATTCACCGAGATGAATGTTCCTGGTGGCCAATCCATCCCAACATGCCTTTCCCACTATTTTCATCCCTCTAGGCCCCGTGTGACAGACTCTTGCCATTAGATATGATGGAGAAAGCTGTTGTCCCTCCACAGACACCCTCACATGCTACAGAGGTTCTGGGAGTAACGAAAGCGATGAAATAAATCACCAAAAGAGCAAGTGGCCGGTGATGAATTAGCCGGTGCTAAACGAACAAAGCAGGCGAGCCGGCCACGGCGCTCCCGGTCTCTTTTTCCTTAGCAAAGACGCGAAGGCACCGGGCAGCGGGGCTTTTGCGGTGCCTCTAATTCCCCCTTTCATACTTTGCCAGCAGTGCTTTCAGAGTCACTTTGTCGATTGAATTTGTCAGCCGCCGTTCTGGAGATAGCAAAGCCGCTTTAGCTCTCTTTATTGCGGCGCCCGCACGAGGCAATTCCAAAACATCTGTATTCATTCCAAGCAGCATTAGGTAGCTGATGATTCAGCCAGCTGCCGGCAGATAGCGGCTCTCTCCTTGAGATGACTGAGTAATGCAGGAATAACCTGGGGATTTCGCTCCCCTTTGGTCGTGCCTCGGCCTTTATTTATTTATTTTGGGTGGATCCCATTTATCACACGCGCGCACGAGCCCGGCTTGAAGCGTGGCGTCCCCTCGGGCACGGAGAGCCGGACGAGTCTGCTTCTCATTTCCTTTGGACAGCTTTGCCTTACCGATCTAAGATGAAACTGCGCTGTAGCTAGGGAGCGGGACTGGGAGATTGGAAGTTATGTGTTAGGAAAGCAAAATAAGGATTTCCGCTTGTGGATGAGAGTGGACGGGCAAGAAGGGAAGAGGTTGGAAAAGTCAGGTGGGAAGGAGAGAGAGGGAGCTCTGTTCCACCCTCAACAGTCTGGTGTGAGGTCCTGAGGGTTCCCAGCTGCATCCCTGCTGGCGTGAAGTCCTCTGGAGGTAGGCAAAGGTGAATCAGAGCAGCCAGCAGCCAATCCTGGAGCTGTTGGGGGTGCAGAGTGGGGATTTTGCTTGCACTTGACAGGCCAGGCTTGCATCTGTGTAGTTTCTTGGAAATTGGTGGGTCACAAAGCAGCAGAGTCTGCTCCGGAGCCTGAAGAAATCTTGAGCGGAGCTCCCGGGGTTGGATGCATTTCTGGTAACTCTTCCTGTCTGTGAGTTCAGTTTGTTTTCTAAGCTGTTGGCCTCGCCCCCATCTCCACACTGTGGAAGGAGATAGGGATATTTCAGCCCTCCTGAGAGAGGTGTCTGAGATAAGTGGACTTGAATCACCCTAAAGCAGCTCTGATTTCTCTCCACTGATTAGAGAAGGAATCTGATGACAGCCTTAGACCAGACACTAACTCCAAAGCAGTCACGAGTCCAGGCTGCAGCCACAGTTCCTCTGCCCCTGCTCTGGGCACTCAGTGTTTGTCCTCCCTTTTCTCTGGGAGCCATAATCCCGTTGCTGAAAGTCTGTTTGCCAGTTCCCTGTGCTTCCCCAGTAACTCTGTGCACAAGGCAAGCCTGCTCTGAACACACGCCATTCTGCCACTGAAGGACACACAGATTTTCTATATATTCCCCTTTCTCCCAGAGTAAGAGGCTGGTGGCTTTCCAAACATCTCTGTGGCTTCAAGAGTGTGGCCCCCATTGACAATTTTCAGGAGTTAATCAACCTGTCAAAATTTGGACAGGGCCACAGAGCAGCAGGGAAAGGAGCATCCTATCATGACGGTCAGTACATTTTTCCAGAGAAGGTGCAGATCCCTTACGCCAGGGTCTGTTGAGAGTGGTGTTCCTCTCATGCCTGTCCTAGGGGTGAAGTCCATATCTGCCTCTGCACACGATCAACGCCCACAGCTCGCAGATGGGAAGCAGATATGCAAGACAGAAAGCAGCGTTCATCCAAAAGTAGATGTTATCCTCTGGAGTGGTCTCACCTCCTAAAAGCATTTGTTCTGCCTTGGAGGACACTGCCCATTGCCTCACTGCCCCACGACCCAACACAGCAACTTTTGCTTTGTGGAGCTCTGGGAGAGTAGATCCTTATCTCCATCACCACTTCAAGACAGAAAAACTTGGTTTCCTATCCTAAACCTCCTTTTCCTCCAGAGGTACTTCTGCATGGAGGTCTGAGGTCATTGCTACAGCTTGTAGGGGCAGAGCACAGGGTCTAGAAACTTCCTCCTGAGAGAACTTGCAGGTGAGTAATAACCATCTACTTCCACGTCTTTATGCTGACTCTGCTCCTGACCTTTCCCCCATCAACACATGTTTAATTTCATTCCAGGTGCAATTCAGAAGGGAGAAGTGAAGCTTTCCTTCAGGGTCAGGCAGCGACGCTGAGCTATCCTTGGAGATAGGTCACAGCACAGCTCTTCTGTCCATCTCCGGCTTCGTTGGAAAGAAAGCTCCTTCTCTCTGCAAGGCAGGGGAACAGAAGGAAGAAGATGAAAGGGGGAGAGAGGGGAAGCGTTTCAGGCTTGTAATTCAGTTACAGCGCAGCGAATCGATTTGCTGCAGCTCACAGGCCTGTTTGTTTTCCCAGGAACAGAGGAATGAGTCTGACGACAGTGGTGCAGCGGGGCTGGAGCCTGCTGTCCTATCCTGACTGCAGCACGGGGCTGGGAGGCGAGGAGACCACACAAGCACTCTCCCAGGTGTTGGTCAAATCCAACCTGTTGCCTCCTGCACACAGGTGAGGTTGGGTTCAGGAAGGGTAAGCACGGCAGCCCACCCCTACCAGGCATCCTGCCACATTGGAAAAATTTCTGATTTCACCCAAGTGTTTTCTGGCTGCAAGGGTAGGAACTACCTCTTGGGGATACAATCCTGAACCTGAACACCCTTCTGATGGCCCAGAAGAGGGAGAAGCTAATTGAGATGGTTGGCGGCTAAGCTGAAGGGACATGGCATTTCAGGGCTAGTGACTGCTTGGCTTTGGGCCATCTGAGAAAAACACAGAATTCTCATGGTTCGAAAAGACCTCTAAGATCACCACGTCTATCAATCCAAGAAAAAAAAACAACAACAAAGAAACACCAAGAAAAAAAACCCAACACAACCAACCAACCAAAAATGAAAACCACCTCACCATCCCACTAGAGCATTTCCTGAAGTGCCTCATCTACATGTTTTCTGAATATCTCCAGGAATGATGACTCCACCACCTCTCTGGGCAGCTTATTCCAGCACCTGACCACTCTTTCAGTAAAAACAAATGAATCCAGGCTGGAAATCTACCCAGAAACGCTATAACAAGAGCAAGGAGAGAGAAAAAATGGAAGAGAAATGTGGGGCAGAGGGTGGGTTGTATCCCCCAACAGCCTCTGTCCTTCAAAGAGGTAGGTGGGCACGCACCAACTGTCTTGTGTGTGTGATGTCAACCCTGGCCACCAAGATTCATCAGAAACAAATGCAGTGGTCAGGACTGAGGACCCAGAATGACATCTCAGCGAACATCCATTAACTCTCAAAATCTGTCCAAAACTCTCTGGAAGGAACTCCATCTGAAACTGGTCATGGGCCTGGCATTGGGCAACCAACCAGACACCCCTCTGGGCTGTGGTGCTGGGGTCATCTGTGTGCAGCGTCCACTATTCTTGGCAACGGCCTTGAGATTGATAAAGCCCAAGAAGGATGGACATGGAGTGAAAGTAATGCCAGAGTTGATGCACTGAGGGCTAAAAGCTCCCAGGTGATTGGACCTGACTGAGAACCTCTTCCTCCACTCACTGCTGTTACCTTCCCATGGAACACCTCACTGGAAGGGGAAGTGTGACAAACCAGCCTCTTTCCTTGCCCTTCTTTAAGGCAGACAAGAGATCCATCCTTGTGTTTCCATCCGCTCCCTGATAGTCTTTAGTAGAGCATCACCTGCCTGGTGACCCCATTGAGTAACACAGAGGATAAGGAGATGATGTGCTTGAAGAGCTACTCAAGAGATCCTAAACGGTTCAAGACCACAGGGATCTGGAGGGACGGGGGTAAGAGCTGCCTACTCGTGCGGAGCTTGAACATATCCAAGACCTTGACCTTTCTGGCTTTACTGGTCTATGAAGAATGAGCAGCACAGAGAACCAAGACAAAACTGAAAGCGTGTGAGTGCTGCAGCTTCAAATGGGGATTCATCATCAAGATAAAGTTGTTTCCCATTCTGAGTTGTGGGAAGGAAGGCGAAGACCCTTAGGAGCTTGGCCCAGGATCCCACTGTGCAACCTGCAGCACGAAATCTTCATTTTGAACATGCTTTTGGACACAAGACAGTCAGAATGTCAAAAGAGCGCCAGATGAGGAAGCAGAAAAGAGCTTCCTTTGGCCAAGTATTTTTTTTTTTTGTCTTTTGGAGCCTTTACTTTATTTCCAACACTGCAGTTAATAATGGAAGCCCTGCTTTGTTTTGCAGGGGCATGCTGCTGACCACCCCGCTGCTTTCAGTTTAAGTTTTGTCTTATATTTAACACAGCCCTGAGGGTACTGGAGTGACTCGCTGACACAAAGTGTTCAAGATGGAAAAATGCGAAGACACCCTACAGAGCTCTTAGAAACCAAGGATACAAGAAAGTGAACTATGTTCGCTGCCCACCAAATAAAGTCCATAGCCTGGTATCACCTAGCCCCCAGCAAAAAAAATGTAGGAGAATTGTCTCCTGAGAGGCATCACACAAAACCTCTCTGACACAGGGTCAGTGGAGGTAAAGCAGGTTGTAATTCCAGGGTTGTTCCTTATTGTCGCAGGTGATCATCAGACGGTAGACCCTGTGGGACTTTGGCTGGAGATCGTGGGAAAACATTTCCCAGAAAAGGACACATTGAGAGGCTGAAGGTGAAAAACAAAGTTCTAAAAGCTCTTTCAGAGAGGTCCCCCTGGGTGTCACTGGTGGCCTTTGCCCAGGTAACAATTCTGGATGAGAAACTTCTGAGACCCTCTTGTAGTGACTCGGTGTTGCTTGGCCAAACTTTGTCCTGTGCCTCAGACAAAGGACACGGGGCTGGTGAAATACACAGTGAAGGGCAGGTAATGCTCATACCGGACTCTTGGGAAATATCTGACGTGGTCATACTGGATGTCACCTGTGGCATGCTCCAGAGAAAAGAGTCTCTGTCATTTACTTCCAGTGAGAGTGACTGCATTAGACTAGCTCAGCCAGAGGCTCAGGGCTAAGGACAGAGCTTTTGCTGCCTGGAATCTATTGCTGGTGGCCTTAGGGATGGTCCTTACCCCTCTTTGACCTGTAACTTCCCTTCAAGGCAGGGGGACAGTCAGTTGCCTGCTGATGAGGCAAGAGGTTGACCACTGCACCACTGCTCTCTAGCATTACCCATCATTACTTTGATGTCTACAAAGTATCTCATAGATCATAGAATCACAGAATGGTTTGGGTTGGAAAGGACCTTTCAAGATCTCCTAGTGCAACTCCCCTGCAGGGAGCAGGGACATCTGCAACTACAGCAGGTTGCTCAGAGCTCCATCCAACCTCACCTGGAATGGTTCCTGGGATGGGGAGGCTACCACATCGCTGGGCAACCTGGGCCTGTGTTTCACCAACCCCAGCATAACATAATTCTTCCTTAGATCTAGTCTGGATCTCCCCTCTTTTATTTTAAAATCATCACCCCTTCTCCTGTCGTAACAGGCCCTGATAAAAACTTTGTCCCCATCGTTCTGACAGGCCCCTTTAGGTACTGAGAAGCTGCAAGAAGGTCTCCCTGTAGCCTTCTCTTCTCCAGCTCAGTTTAAGGCTCAGGACAAGTCCACAGGAAACACTGAGCAGCATCTCTCTCTATTACACACACACACACACTCCACCCCACCTCCCAGGGGAGGATAAAAAGGGGAATAAGGAAAAGAAATGCCTCACCCAAGATTGGAAGTTAAGACTGTTACAGGTTTACTGACAGAAGAAAAACGTGGGGGGGAAGGGAATATTGATGGCAGACGGAGGTACAACTCTACACCAAACGCACTCTGGGAAGGCGGTGGATTGTGCAGAGCACGGGGAGCCAGGCCCGGCCGGGCTGAGGGGCGGTGGCAGCAGCAGAGCCGGGGCAGGAAGAACCCCCCCCCCGGACTTCCTGTGCCCTTCTGTCGGCGAGTGTGGCGGGAACGGGAGGGAGTAACCGCTGCCCACTGACCCCTCAGTGTCCTGGCCTTATCACCTGTCCCCTCCACTCAGTTTGTTAACTCTTAAACCACAAGAAGTCTGAACAAGCCCAACTGTCCCAGCCTGGCCTCCCAGCAGAGGGTTCCAGCCCTCCCAGCATTGCTGGGGCTCCTCTGGCCCTGCTCCAACAGCTCCCTGTCTCTCCTGGGCCGAGGCCTCCCGAGCTGGAGCCAGCCCTGCAGGGAGGGGTCTCCCCAGAGCCCTGGGAGCAGAGGGGCAGGATCCCCCCCTGGCCTTGTTGCCCACGTTGGTGGGGATGACCCCAGGAGGCCAGGGGCTGCTGGGCTGCGAGCGCACGGGACCACCTCAGCTGCAGCTTTTTATCCACCAGATGAGATCTGTGGAGCTGCTCCAGTTTTACTGGGTGGGATTAGCTTCGATCTGGCACCGACAGCCCGGAGAGAAAGAGGAGGATCCCTCCCGCAGGCAGGGAGCTGGCTGCAAGACCCCCCAGTCCCCCCCAGCACCGCTGTCCCCTCTCCCTTCTCCATGCAGGTGCGAGGTTTGGGATAACGGCGGTGGAGGGCTCCCTCTACTGGCCTGAGAAGCCACGGCTGAGAGAATTTCCGTGCTGGGAAGTGGCTGTTTACGAGACTGGAAGGGGAGGGCTGGCTCCGCAGGGCCTCCGATCTCCCCCCGTATCAGCACCCTGACTCCTGCCCTTGTGCAGCTTCCTATTCCCTCAGAACTGACATTCTCTGCCCCCCCTCTTCCCAAGACTCTCCAGAAGTGACCATTCCCAGAAATTCACGCACACTCCTCTCTGATTTAGAGACTCCACTCTCCTCCCCACACAGCACAAATCCCACACAGGTGAAGAGGCCAAAGTTAACCAGTAACAAAACACAACCTTCTCCCTCTGTGGACACAATTCAGGTTCGGATCACAGCCTTGGCAGCAATTGTGGACCCTGCATGATGTCCAGGAGAGCCACAGGCAGCAGCTGTCCAGGACCTGAGCACCCTTCCTTTCAGAAGGGACATCTCCCTTCAGCCCTTCATGCCATGATTGCTGGGTGGGTGTTGTAGGAAAGGAAGATCTAAAGGATGTCTCTCTGTCTCCAGGAAACACTAAAAAAAAAAAGAGAGCAGGAGTGAAAAAGAGATAAAAGTGGGCTTTTAAGTTTACTGAAAAGCATTTTACCAGCCCAAGCAAAAGCACCAGGTCTTAGAGGTCAGAACATGCAACGGCCAACAGAAATAGAGGAGAAACTTCTCCCCTGTGATTGCTCCCCACTGCCTCTGCTCCATAGTTCCTCCTCCCCCATGAGCACCTACCTCTTTCCTTCCCTCCTCTCTCTCCTCCCCTCTCCCCACCTCTGTCTCCATTCCTATCAAAGTGAAATTTTTGAAGAGCTTGAGGCATTGGCGATTTCCTGGGTTTCAATATAACTTCTTGCAATCTTAAGTGAACAGCTTGGTTGCTTCTGCCTGTCAGAGAATTTAAATTGCAAATTGAAGAGTGAAATGCAGCAGCCAAGGGTCTGTATCAGTGAGTTTGGAGAGTAGAGATATCGCTTAGCAACTGGAGGGAGGGACGGAGGCTGCAGTAAACACAGCAGCAAAGTAACCGGATTTTGGGACACCCCTTGGCCTTGCGTGGCAGAGGGGTGGTAGCTCTGGGATTCTGAGATGAGTGCCTACATGGAGGCTGCTGTTTTGCCTCTGATGGTGGCAACATTAGAAGCTGCAAGAGCAGATTCTATCACCTCCCATCTGTACGCAGCTGTGTGTCACATCTCCTGCTGGACCCCAGCTGAAGCCCAGCCTGGTGAAGCCTGAGGACAAGTTGTTGCAGCATTAGGTCACTTCCCAAGGGAAATCACCAGTTTTGCTCTTTACCCAATCTCCCCTTGGCACTCGGGAAGGTAGGCACTATCCTGACACAAGTCAGGGTGAGGACTGGGAGATCTGGTTGAAACTCCCTGGGGCGCCAGGTGAAATAATCCATTAGTGAGATGCAGGATATGGCTGAGGGTCCTGGGTTTTCTCAGCCTGGAGAAGGCTGGCAGCTTGCCAGGGGATCTATTTGCTTTCTAATTACCACCTACAGCAGGTGACAAAAAAAGGCAGAGCTGGGTTGACCTCAGAGAAGCAGAGCAAAATGGCAAGAGGTAGCAGTCACAGGTTGTAATGAGGGAAGTTGCAGCTGGAAATAAAGGATAAAATCTTCACAATTTGGCTAAGCAGCAGGACTGGGGCCCACACACGTGGTGCAAACTCTTTAAAACTCATACGCACAAGGTCTCAAGCTGCCTGGCCCAGTGTTAAAGTTGGCCCTGCGTTGAGCCAGATGTTGAACTAGACACCTCTAGAGGTCCCTTTCAACCTGTGCTATTCTACAGTTTCATCCAGTGGCTCTTTCTTTTTTTCCTTAAAAATGCTGAAAACTGCCTTCAGTATTGCCAGAAAATTGAACAGGGAAGGGTCCTGAGCATCCACTTAAGCCTCTCCCTGCCTGTGGCAGGTTGAGAAACATCCAAAACGGTACTGCTGCCTGTTTGCTGCAGCTTTTCTTGAAGTCCTTCAGAGACAGAGACTCTACATCCTCCATGGACAGTCCGTTCCAGCACTTCCTGGGAGTGCTGGTGGAAGATAAGCTATTCATGAGCCAGCAATGGGCCCTTGTGGCCAAGAAGGCCAAAGACATCCTGGGCTGCATTAAGAAGTGTGTCCAGCAGCTTGAGGGAGGTTCTCCTCTGCCTCTATTCTGCCTTGGTGAGACCACCTCTGGAGTATTGTGCCCAGTTCTGGGCTCCCCAGGCCAAGAGAGATCTGGAGAGAGTCCGACAGAGGCTATGAAGATGATGAAGGGACTGGAACATCTCTCTTACGACGAAAAGCTGAGAGACCCGAGGCTGTTGAGTCTGGAGAAGAGAAGACTGAGAGGGGATGTTATTAGTGTCTGTAAATATCAGAGGGGTGAGTGTCAAGTAGAAGGGGCCAGTCTCTTCTGTGGCACCCTGGGATAACACAAGGGGCAATGGGCACAAACTGGAACCCAGGAAGTTCCATCTCAACAGGAGGAAAAACTTCTTTCCTGTGATGAGCACAGAGCCCTGGAACAGGCTGCCCAGAAGTTGTGGAGTCTCCTTCTCTGGAGACTTTCCACCCCCTCCTGGATCTGTTGCTGTGTGGCCTGCCCTGGGTGATCCTGCTCTGGCAGGGGGGTTGGACTTGATGATCTCGAGGGGTCCCTTCCAACTCCTACCATTCTATGATTCCTGTCTTTGCTGTTAGAAAATATTTTCTAATGTTAGTCTTGCCTAAATGAGCTTCAGTCAAGTTTAAATCCGTGATAGTATCAGTTGACTTGTGCTTCATACTTAAAAACACAAACCTTCAATGAAACTACCATTTAAAGGCACTGTAAACTCTAATATCCTGCAGCAACAAGTTCCACCAGTATGCTGTGCTCTGCATTAAAATTAGTAATATCTCTTAATGAAGACTCAAAAAGGCCAAGAGGCCAATCCTCCTCCTGTTTATAATCCCTAAAACTTGCATGGAAAAGTCTTTACTCAAGTCCCTCGCATACTAGATATCTGTAATACGCAGAAACAGAGCTCGGTGACACCGCAACCCCACTCAACGCCCCGTGATCTTGTGCATCTTCCCTGTATAGACGCTCAGTGCAACAGATGAGATTTATCAGAGCTGTTTCCCCGGAGGACCTATGAAAGGAGAAAAATAGGCATTGTCCAGGGGCTATTCATCTAATCTTTTTAATGTATCTATTTCCAGGGTGAGATGGATTGCTCCCTAGTAAAGTCTTTTCCTCCTTAAAAAGGGATGAAGGAGGCTGTCTTGGAGGAAGGTGCCTGCGGTGTTGATTTCCAAGCTTTAGCAGTATGAGTCCTGGCCCACATATTCCACATGTAGGTGATCATAGAGGAGTGACCACAACAGTGTAGGCTGTGGCCCTGAAAGCTCTAGGAGCTCACAAGAAAAAGCCTGATGGAGTACTTGGAGCCAATGGAAAATACTGTATTTTGAGAAATACCACAATCAATAGCAAGGATTTCTTTCCACTGAGCCTGTGCTGAAGCAATTCTTTGGTGTGCTGTTCAGAGCACTACTCTTAGTGCAAGTACAATGTATTCTTGAGCAAAACTGGCCAAGGAAAGGAATTTTTGGGTGAGGGTCTAACACCAGCAGACACTAAATGCACCACCCAAGGCTATTCAGCGAGTCTGTGACAGCCAGAGTATTAAAAGTATTTCTCCAGTGTTCCAGAACAGTGCTCTAACCCCAAATCATCTCCCCCATCATTAAAAACTCTCAAAGGTTGTGACTTAGAAGGAGCAGGGATATTTATACGTCCATCCTTCATCTCCATGGGTACAGTAGCGTTTGTTTCCTGGTCTAAAATGCTGGCGTTAGCTCAGCTGTTAGGAACCGGTGAGTCTTACCCCAGAATCAACTGCAATTTCCTAGTCAGTGCACAATTCACTTAAATCCCACACTTTCTTTAGAAGGGTGTTGACATTTACTCAGCTGCTTGTCAAATGTCTGGAGATGTTAACATCTCAAACAAGAGCTGTTGTCATTAAGGGAACACAGACGATTGCAAAGACAGGTAGTTAGCGTGACTTTGGGAGAGGTGTCTGACTAGAGGATGTTTTCTGTGTGCCTGCATTTCCCTCCAGCTCGCAAGGAAACAGCTGGTGCCAGGGTAGCGCGGTGCACATCAGATGGCGGAGGAGTTCTGTGGAATAAGCAGAGAACACTCAGATGAGGAAGACCAGTAGAGATGTGGAAAAAGCCCTGTCTCTGTCATTTAAGCGGCACACTGCTTTTCTGAATGAATTATCAATGACACTCAGATGTGACTCACCCGGTCAGCATTCAGATAGAATCATAGAATGGGAGAGGTTGGAAGGGACCTCTAGAGATCATCAAGTCCAACCCCCCTGCCAAAGCAGGATCACCCAGGGTAGGCCACACAGGAACACATCCAGCAGGGTTTGGAAAATCTCTAGAGAAGGAGATTCCACAACCTTTCTGGGCAGCCTGTTCCAGGCTCTGTCACCCTCACAGCAAAGAAATTTCTCCATATGTTGAGGTGGAATCTCCTGTGTTCCAGCTTGTACCTTTAATTTCTTGTCCTATTATTAGGCACCACAGACAAGAGCCTGGCCCCTTCCACTTGACCCCCAGCCCTCAGATATTTATAGGCATGAATGAGATCCCATCCCATCCTTCTCTTCTCCAGACTCAACAGCCACAGGGCTCTCAGCCTTTCCTCACAGGAGAGATGTTCCAGTCCCTTCATCATCCTCATAGCCTCCTTTGAACTCTTTCCAATAGATCTCCATCTCTCTTGAATTGGGGAGCTCAAAACTGGATCTAGTATTCCAGAGGTGGTCTCACCAGGGCAGAGTAGAAGGGGAAGAGAACCTCTCTAGACCTGCTGGACACAGTTTTCTTAATGCACCCCAGATTCCTAATCAGAGCTCCTAAAATGGGACACAAACAGGTATTTCCAGGAAGCAAGCGTCTTTGCTGCTTCAGGATGAGCTGAGTTGCCTCCTCATGGTATAACCCCTAGGACCTAATTAGTCTTCGGGCTCTCCAGTTCCCATCATGAGAACACCTAGAATACCATGAGTTCTCCATTGAGCCTGGACCTTGGGCTGTTTTTTTATCATCTATGAACATCTCCAGTTGAGAGAGCTCTTGACACTGACCTCCACAAACTTCCTCCACATAAATAATATCTCAGTCCCCATAAAACCCAGTGCCTGAGCCTGACCCTTCAAGCCCCGCAGCAGCCTGAGGCCAGTGGAACAACATCTGGGGAAGACAGAGACCCTAGCATGGACCTCACCACCGCAGGTGCTTTGACAGACAAACTAGATGCTGAGCATAGGGCCCCATCTCCACGGCTGTGCGGCACCACTGTGGAGGTTTGCGCAGAGTGGAGCAGTGCTATCTGCTTGGGCTGGAGTTTCAGAGCCTTGTGATTTTAAATCCCCTATGTCTCATTTTCCGAGACCCAGCCACTAACAGGGGGGCTCTTTCCCTGCAGGCTGAGGTTAATTGGCTTGTGCTTTTAAGAGGATAAAGCTGCGGAGACTCGGAGTCAGGGCTGTTCTCCAGATTTCCATTATAATCTACATTGCAGGAAAATAGCTTTCCTGATCAAATCATCTGTCCTCTCAGTACAGAGGATAAAGAGCTGGTGATGTGGGAAATCTGCAGAGTGGGGAATCTGCAGAGCGTCTGTGCACGACCTTGATGGGCAGAGGAGGAAGAAGAGGCGAAGACTTTTCTTTGCTGCAAGGAAACGTGAGTGAGGTGCACGAAGGCACCCTCCCCTTGTCCAGTGTCCTGGGAGAGAGAGGAGGAGGATCCACAGCAGCAACAAACAGTGTTAGGGCCATTTCTGAGCCTGGTGTTATGCATCTCTTGACAATCAAATGGGGAAACAAGATGGCACATGTGACGGGGGAACTCACTGGGAAAATGGTGCGACTCCTGGGACCAAGCCCCAAAAAAAAAAGTAGGACTTGTTGCACTCCTGGCCCTTGAAAACTGGCTGAACTTTCTCCAAGTCAAAGACAGGTTTTAAATACTGTAGGAAGGGAGAGAAGGAGAGAGGGAGGGGCTCCAGCAAGCAAGAGGTGGTGGTGTTACTTCCCCAGAGTTAGAACTGCTTGTCTCAAGCTTGTAGCTCATTCTCCAGAAAGCCTGGAGGATCACCATTCCTTTCAGGATGGTTGGCTACTTCACAAAAGAAGCAGCTACCTGAAGACAAAATAAGAGGGAGGAGAAGGACTGGGAAGAAGCTCGTTTGGGACACAGGGTGTGTTTCACCTCTTCATTTCCCAACTCTGAAGAGGGAACAGTAACATTTATTTTCCAGATTTGTCTGTTTCAGACTATTTCGCTCCTGGTCAGCACCTATTCACTAAGCAACCTTCATCCCAGCAAAAACTTCAAGGAAAGGTTTTTTTCCCCAACTACACACAACACTTCTGGTCCTTTCAGCTCCCATCTCTAGAAGTGCTTATTCACGTCCCTGGCCTTGCACACTTGGCACCCGAACATCCGTGTGGATTCCAATCTCAGACCCAGTTCTCACCAGCACAGAGCTGCTCAGCTGTACTTTCTATACAGCAAGCTCTCATGACACACTCAAAGCAGTTCACCTAATCATTTTAGCTCTCCTGAAAATTCCTTCTTCTAAAGTTCTGAAAACGATACAATGAAAATTTCTTCAAAACCAGACAGGATGAAAACACCCTAAACCTCAAAGCCTGTGGTGAAGTTGCTCAACCACGTAGGTTTTTCCAGGCCCAGTTGTGATGACTACAATTTATTTCTCACAGAAAAATAGGAGTGACTTGCAATCAAGTCCCTGGCCACAAAATTTCATGACCCCATCAGCTGTGTCGAGATGGCCTCAGAAGACAAGAGGACTCTTTGTATTCATTGTGCTGAGGCCTGGAGCGGAGGGAAGCTCATTTTCAGCTGCAAGGCTGAGAACCAAATCTGCTTGGACCATCTTCCCATGATTTTTTTTTTTTCCTGGGGCCACTAGTTCAGACTCACCAGAAAAAGGACTCAGCTTCTTTCCCCTCCTGCCCTTACCTGGCACACTTCAAACAGCTGTGCAAATCAACACCAAGACTACAGGTACAGAGGCACAGATGAACCTCCCCTCCTGAGCATCCCAATATCACCTGTTGACACCCACAACAGTCACTTCCCTCACCTCTGCAGCTTCAGGGAACTGCAATTCAAAGAGCAGCTCTACTCTCCGCCCCATCCATCCTATAAACAGCGCTTAAGACCGGGAGGAAAAACAATTGCTGAGATTTCTTGCTCTCACCCGTCCTGTATATTTTCACTGCTAGGCTTCTACCCATAAAGATTACAAGATGTGTGTCACAGGGGTGATTTGTAAGAGGAGAGCTGATGTTTACCTACGGTAAATTACCGTCCGCTTCTTTGTGTTCTCCTGAAATTTCAATTACCAAGCTATTCTTTTACTTCCAGCTTTCCTATAGGTTTTTCTCATTTAGACAACGAGCACCACACTTCAAGTTTGTTCCTGTTTATGTTAAGGTTTTTATACTACCCTCATTTTATCTCGGTGCTTTATACTCTGCATGTGTACATTTCTCTCCCTATATTCACATTTTCTGCTTTCAGCTATTATATAAACACCTTGCTCTTGATGAAGTTGCTGCTGCAGCTGCAGGGTTGGCTGTTTCGGTTCAGGAATAAGATCGCAAGCTTTCTGAAATGTTGAAGCTATTCCTCTCCGTGATCCATCACCTTCTGAACTGAACTGCCAACACCCTCGCTGGGAAAATTGGTCAGTGGCTGCAAAGGAGGATTTTGAAGGAGAACACTGACATGTAAGTTTGAGGCTGGCATGTACTGCACAGGCGAGGAGGGATGATGTAACTGGTTACACTGCGGAGACTTGGCTGCAGAGGCTGACAGGGCAGAGGACTGATGTAGACCCAATTCCCACCAAGGAAAACTTTTTTGCCTGTTCACTAGAACTGAGGCAGAACTTATAACAAACAGAACACTCTTTTTATCAGTTTCCCAGTTTGTAAAATTGACTCCTCCTTCTGGCTGAGACCAGCTTAATGATCATGTCTGGACCTTAGGTCAACCATGAGATGAAGAGAGTCTAATATGTTTGACGTCTCCAAGCCCAGCCTGGTAGATAGGTCAGTGCTAGTTCTCTTCCATAGTCCCTTTAGCATTTCACAAGGGGCTATGTCATCAAGGCTCTCTGCAGTCATACCCACTTTTGCATGGTTTCCTTATAGATTTTGCAAAAAAACCCCAAAACAACAAAATCCATCAAAAACCAAAACCAAGCAAGTGTGATTTTGGCCCTGAAATGGACTTGTCCAGATTATTGTGTTGCTTAACAATCTCTACTCTGTGTTGGAGCATAGCATTGACCATATCATGTCTTGGCCAGTTTCAGAGTGTTGTTTAAGATAAAGTTGATGATTGAGTTCAGCGAGTTGTGCCTTTCCTTATCTTTCCACACTTCTATGAATGCCAGCATTTTCTGTCAATCCATCAGAATCCCAGGAGAATTTGTCAGAGACAGGCCAACAAGAGAATATGAAGAGGGAAAAGGTGATGGCAAAGGCAATGATATGTAATTTCTTCCACAGTGTGTCCACACAATATATGCCATGTTCAGTAACTTCCAGGCATTGCAAGCTCTGAATTGTGGAGTCCAGAAGAAACTGAAGAGGTGATATAAAAAGAATCACCTCTGTACATTGGGTCAAAAAGGGAAATCTCTTTGCCTTGCGGTGTTCCTCTTCATAGGACCTTCTACAGAAGACTAGAAATGAGGTCAGTAAAAGGTACCTAATATTCATTAAACAAATTCTTCTAATATGGTTGGATTTCTCAGGAACTATAGACTACTGAAGTCATTTTGGAGGCAGGAACACCTGAAATCCAAACACATCTGGGCACCTGGGACCTTCTTCATAATAATCTGTTATCAGGAGTGGCAACCTGCTCTTTAATCAAAGCAGGGTTGGGATTCCAGTGCATGCAGTGCAGTCACGATGGAAGAACTGGACACAAGTTAAGAGTACAGGGCTCTCAGAACTTTTATGTAAACTTCAGGATTCATTAATGTAAATGATGTCCCCTATTCTCCTGATCAGCAAAGTGGGAACAATCCAGGCAGATCAGAAATATCTGCAATTACCATGCGCAAAGTGCTTTGAGATCCTGGAGTGAAAGAACTGGGAGAGGAGCAAAGCATCTTCGTCACTAAACTCCTTAGCCATGGTAATTCTACACGGTCGTCATTCACAGGAAGAATGTTTTATTTAGGAGGGAATAATCACATTTTGCTGCCAAAACATGAAATCCAATTATGCTGTGAACTAAAGGCTGTTTTTAAAGGGTTTATGACTTCTCAGCTTTATCCTCATCAACTGCAAAAGTGCGTCTTCTTCCCTTCTTTCCTTCACTTTTGAAAGGGCTTAACTCTTCTTTTCCCCTTCCCATCTTCCCCAAGTGCCACATTTCCCTTCTCTATGACAGAGTCAGCAGTTCGACTTTGCTTTGGATTTTGCCTTGCACCTTTAATATTTCCCCCCAAAAATAAAGGCAAGGTTATCAACTCTACTCTAGTTTTATTGTTTTCCATAGACTACATAATGCAAAACCATGGGAGCGTTGAAAATGGGGTTTTCTGCCCGTGTCCTCCTCTTGAGCAGACTTTGTGGCTAGACCTTGGGTCTAGTCCTTGTAAAATATCCATCCATGGGGAAATATTTTCTTAAAGCAGTCATTTAAGTGTGCGGTGCTTCATTTTCTGTCCCCTATTTCCTTTCTCCTTTCCCATCCCCTTTTTTTTTACTTTCTCTCTTGAACAATACATGTCATAGCTAGCGAAGTATGGGAATAGAAAGAGTGCTTATGGTGTCTCAAGCTCCTCTCTTCCCATGACATTAAAACAGAAGGACAAAACTAAAGGCTCAGCAAGACTGACATTTTAAAGGCAGAAGAATTGGGTTTCTCCCCGTTGCTGCCACAGATTTTTAATATGAGCAGAGTTTGGGGGAACATGTCATTGAGAAGAGGTTCACCTAAAATATGAGACAAGGGAGATGGGGTGAGGGTGAGATTTGATAAAAGTCTGCTGCTCCAGAGATGGCTGTTTCAGATCTGAAGGGAAAAATCTCTCTTCGGTGTCAGCGGTGGATAAGGTAAGAAACAGTTGTTTTAAGGAACAGCAAGGATGGTTCAGAATAAGAAACTGTCTTCTGGGGCATCGGGGTGTTTATAGAGATTGGCTAGGAGGTGATGGCAGCCGGTAGAGCTGCCACCCTTGAAAGACTAAAGACATGCATCTGTCAGGAACTAATTAGGTGGAAATGACCCTGCCTTATTATCTCTCCACCTCTTTGCAGCCCTAATTTTTAATGACTGAGGAAGTCCCTTGCTGGGTTTAGAATCTCTGCATTAGCCCTTGTCTATGCAGACTGCATAGCCTCCCAAGCAAGTTCTACCCATCCTCCCCTTGCACAACACCTCTGTCCTGGAATTGTAAGGGTTTTTTTTTACTGGTTAGAGATCACGTCATTGCCAAATACGTAACAGTTGAGTCTCTGTTGTTTCAGTGATCTCTCTTTTTCTCTTCATGACTTCATCAACAGTGACACTCTCAACAGGGCTCAGACTCAGGTCAGGAGTGCAAATAAATGCCAAAACAGTGTCCAGCAATAGTCACCATTATAGGCAGCAGTAGCAGGCCCAGAGAAACAGCCTTATCAGCCCCTACAGACATGCACTAGACTGGATATGTCACAGAATGGTAGAGGTTGGAAGAGAACTCTGGGAAGCATCAGTCCAACCACTCTGCCAAAGGAGGTTCACCCAGAGCACAGGATTGTGTCCAGGCAGGTTTTGAAAGTCTCCAGAATCTCTCTGGGCAGCCTGTTCCAGGGCTCTGTCATCCTCCCATGAAAGAAGTTTTACCTTATGTTCAGATGGAACCTCCTGGGTTCTGGCTTGTGACCATTGCCCCTCATCCTATCACAGGGCACCACTGAAAAGAGTTTGGCCCTGTCCTCTTGACCCTCACCCTTTAGATATTGCTCAGCATTGATCAGATCCCCTCTCAGGCTGCTCTTCTCCAGAACAGCCCCAGGGCTCTCAGCCTTTCCTGGGCACAGAGATGCTCCAGGCCCCTCAGCATCTTTGGAGCCTCTGCTGGACTCTCTTCAGTAATTCCTTATCTCTCTTGAACTCAGGAGCCCCAATCTGGACACAATGCTCTATATGTGACCTTTTCAGAGCAGAGTAGAGAGGGAGGAGAACCTCCCTTGACCTGCTGCCCACATTCTTCTGAATGCACCGTATGTGACAGCTTTCACATAAATGTTGAACCTTGTGGAATCAGTAATTCTTTTCTCATAGAATGGAATGGAGAGCTCCTACAACCCAGACTGGGTTCCAAACCCAGTGTTTAAAGACCCCAGGACTATCAAAGAGTCTCTTCAGCAGTAGACACCTCTCATGTCTCCTACTCCTGTAGCTGCAGTAGCCCTAGTCTGAGTCCCATGACAGTTGTAAAGCTCAATATAGATGAGCTCCAAGCCTTTCCTCCCTGAATCCTTCATTCATTAGTTAATGTCTGAAAAGCACTTTGGAGCTCAAGAGTGCCAAGTGCTATTATTATTAGAGACCTTTCATATGAATGTTGATTGAAAAAGGTAATTGTTACCTTTCACTCCTTTTTGTCTTCTTTTATTAAAGAGCATGGTAACAGTTTTCCCCCACAAACAGAAAGGAAGAACTGGATGTGGGACTGACCCAGAAAGGTGATGGTTTAGTCTTGACGGATAACACTAAGAATGGAAAAAAAAAAAGGGAAAACAGGATGGGGACCTCCAATTGCCAATGTCACAAGAATGCAACAGAATTTATGGAACAGGGCTTCTACTGTATGCTCCTCTGGGCCATTTCAGTTCCTCTTATATGAAAGAGAAATCATTTGCTCATGTTTTGGCAGACTGTTCAGCTGCCTTCTGACAGGTATTGTGTCTCAGAGTCTCTGGGTTGTCCTGTCTGACACTCAGAAGGGCCTGGATGTCTTAAATGTCTTGTTCCCTACCAGCAAGACCTGCATGGATGTCTCTTATGCCACAGATTACCTCACACAGCACTGGATGCCTATATGCAGGCAACTCTGTCAATCCCAGGATGCTTAGACAAGTGGGGATGGGATTCAGCTGGGTAAATGTAGGTGTCTTATCATAGAATCATAGGGATTGGAAGGGACCTCTGGAGATCGAGTTCAATCCCCCTGCCAGAGCAAGATCACCCAGGGCAGGCCACACAGCAACAGATCCAGGGGGGTTTGGAAAGTCTCCAGAGAAGGAGACTCCACCACCTCTCTGGGCAGCCTGGGCCAGGCTCCATCACCCTCACAGCAAAGAATTTTCTCCTCCTGTTGAGGTGGAACCTCCTGGGTTCCAGTTTACACCCACTGCCTCTCATCCTATCAAAGAAATAATCATGCTGGGGCTCTTCCCCTGCAGCTCTATGGTCACTTCTGGCCTGTATCCCCAACAGCAGGATTGCTCTCCCTCTCTCCAATTTAATTTCCACTCTGATGATTTCACCAGCTTGGTGCTCATCTTTCAGCCCTCCCCATGGAAGCAAGAAACGAAGTCAAACACCTTCTTCATCTCCCATTGATCATCCCTGCCCAGATCCTTTAACTTTGGGTTAATGGGACCTGGAGATGCTCATTTTGCACAGCTGTCCTCTCGGAATGAATATCATTTACACAGACCAAAGATAATATTCTCACAAAATAAATTTGCTAAACTGCTATTGCCCTATCTTCCCATTTTTATCGAGCTGTGGTTGCATTAACATTAATGAGATGTTAAAGGAGAAGGGGAAAAAAAGAAAAAAGTCTTCCTAAGCAAATAATAACTATTCACTCACAATTCAGAGGAAAAATATGGCTCTTTCACATGTTTGAATCTTTCCACTGGATTTCGTTCTTGGTTTTGCTAAATTATGTGCAAGTGATGGAAGTTCATACATACAGAAGAATGTGCATTGCAAAGTTGAAATGTTTTCATAGCCTGAAAATTATTCCCCCTTTCAGTGAGTCTGTATCTTTGTGCTTTCTCTCATTCCCTTTCTTTCTGTGCAATGCCAGTGAGGGAAATTCCTCATTATTCCAAGGACAAGCCTTGGTTGCCTGCGACAAAGATGACATTTCATGACCCAGTGCACTGCCCTGCATGGACAGCACAGATTCATGGTCTGTAGGAGAATGCCCCTCAAAATTCCAAGTCCCATTGTACTGGGATTTTTATTGAGACTGAAAAATGGCAGCACTGGCCAAGATCTACTATATCAGATGGTGCACAAATAACCTAGTTTGGCACTTCAGGTTTGAACAAGAGGTGAAGTAGGGAAGCTGAAGGCAAAGAGGGAAAGGAAAACAGAGAACAGTTAAAGAGGAACTGCTTTAATAGGCTCAAGACATGCTTAGGGCTCCTTCAGTTGTGCAGGGTCTTGTAGATCATGGGTCTTTGCAGCAGTCTCCTTTCAGGGACACTTAAGGCACTGGTAGAAGGTGGGTCCCCAGCCCTAACTGTGAAGCCTCCACAGACCTGCAGCTTGTATGTGAGGTCCCACTCCTCAACAACCTCAACCCCCTCTGTCATCACTGACACACATGCTTGGTCCCACTGAGATAGTGTGGGAATACCTCCATCCTCCAGAGTCCTTTGTTGCCTTCCCATGAGGCAGCTGATACTGCACAGCATCCTTAGGACATCAGAGGAACCGCAAAGCGCAAGGCTGGGCATGCAAGTCAGGAGGCCTGTTCTTGAGGACAAACTCCTTGTTTGGTTGTGGTTCCTTGGGGAACACTGCACAGGGGTCACAGAATCATAGAACCATAGAATCCTTCAGGCTGGAAAAGACCCTTGGGATCATCGAGTCCAACCCTTAACCCTACTCTCCAAAGCTCACCCCTAAACCAGATCCCCCAACATCACATCTAAACAACCTTTAAACACATCCAGGGATGGGTCCTCCCCCCCCTCCCTGAGCAGCCTATTCCAATGGCTGGACTTGATCTCAGAGATCTATTCCAGCCTCAACAATTCTATGATTCTTTCTGGGATTTTTTTTTTCCCTAGTGTCCAGTCTAAACCTCCCCTGGTGCAGTTTGAAGCCATTCCCTCTTGTTCTATCAACTAATTACCTGTGAGAAGAGACCAGCACCAACCTCTCTACCATGTCCTTTCAGGTTGCTGTAGAAAGTGAGGAGGACTCCCCTCAGCCTCTTCTTCTTCAAACTAAACACCCCCAGCTCCTTCAATCACTCTTCACCATTCAGTTGAAGCCAATCAATTTTTGTTACCCTCATCGATGGGGTTGCAACTTCCTGGCTGTGTCCATGCCAACTGCTGGCCCTGCTTTGCCAGCCAGTGTGCAGCCAGGTGTTTTGCTAACTACACAGCCCAACAAAAAAGAGGCAGCCATCAGCAGAAAACATACAGTGAAACTCACAGGTTTTATTACCTATTTCTGTGGACCCCATAAATGCATGGCTGACCACAGGGGGAACAAAAGAAGTAATAAACCCACTCATTGTGGATGACACAACAGAAAAGGCAAACTGAGCTAAAAACACAATAACACAAGGAGATATCAACCATGCCCCGTATTCCAACATAGCCAGGCACAAACCAATCCAACAAATACCAGAAAGATCCATTACCCAATCCATTATCTTTGACTCCAAAAAAAATACTCACAAACACCCTCCTGCAGCAGCAGCTCCCAACAACAGCAGCAGCAGCTCCCAACAACAGCAGCAGCAGCTCCCAGCAGCAGCTCCCAATTAGGAGCTCTATTGGCCTTTTATCTCCACCCTCTAATCACCACCTAATTGGCAGCTGTTTCTCATCATTTCAGGGTGTGCTTGGCCTGGCCTCCCCTCCTGGCTGGCCCTCTTAAAACAGAGGGGGCCCATCCCTCACATCAAGGTTTGGTATGGCATGTGTCCCCACCACTCAACGCCTCCTGGGTGGCAGCCAGCAGCAGAGCTAAAAGTTCTTCTTGGTGGCAAACACAGAGGCCAACTCAGTCTTGCCCTTGATTCTAACAGGAGGCACCTGGGCAGCCTTAGCCCCTTTTACCTGGTTGGGAAATTCATCCAGGTGTCAAGTTCACTTCAGGGCTTGGGGTTCAGACCCCAGCACTTCACCAGGTTCACAATCAGCCTCGAAATACACGGCTCATGTGAAGCGGCAAAAAGTAATAAAGAGAAATTTTTTGTAAAGAGAAGAATGTAAGTTGCTTGAACTTTCTTGGTAAACAATCTTAAGGGGATTTACTCCTATGTTATGGATGGGCTCAGCTTGTGCATATCACACTGGAGACCTGACAAGGTGTTGGGAGAGTGGGCAGTCCAAGCTCTAATGCTCACCGTTCCCACTTCAGAAAAAGAACAAACAGCCTGACGGCATTTGATCTAATGGAGAACGCTGCTGAGACAGACACCTCAAAAGTATGTCCGTGCTGGTTTCTGTAAAACACAAGTATATGCTGCGTTGCTCCAAAATAAAAAAAAATACCTTGTAAGAAAGTTCAGGCTGGGATTTCCCCTTCTCCCAGAGGAAAAAAAAAACAAAACAACAAACAAATGAACACAACCCCCCCAAACTTCCATGGCAAAGGCTTCCTTAGGGAAACCAATTTGCTCTTCTTCTCTTGAAACAAGAAATCATTTCCCTCAAGCATCACCCATGATGACAACAGACTCAGACCCTCTTCCCTCTGGGAGAATGGATGAGAACACATCTCCCTCGACTTTGGAATATTATCTCTGGTTACCTTTTTATGCCATCGTTTCCAGGTTTATTTAGAGGCCAACTAATGTGTGAGTACCTACGGAACATATGTTGGATTGCTCCTAGAAAACAGAACAGTCCAGCCTGGTAGGTGTGCACTGAATTTATCACCAGGAGCTGAAGAAACACTGTCTCTCCTTCCCAGCTTCACCTTTAACCAGTATAGTCTTTCAAAGGACCCCTCATTGTCCACCTCTCACCACAGAGGCAGACATCCAGCTTGCTTTGGGTAAGTTCCACACTATAAGTTCCCTTATGTGCTCTTTTGCAAAGTACAGGATCCCATCTCCAAATATGAATAACCACAAACTCGATGTGTTACGTGGAATGTGCGATGCTCAGGACCTGTTTGAAACCCCATCTGAGACATAAGAAAGTTTCCTGTAAATCTTGGGCTGCTTTGAACCATAATGTCATCCTGGATCATGACTGCAGTTTTGCTCTGGACTGAGCCTCAGGACTCCTGGGCAAGTCTGGAATTTCCCCCCCATCCCTGCTGCAAGTGAAATCTACTGAAAACATTGCCTTATTCTACCTAGGTTTATAAAAACTTCCTTTTCTTCCCAAATATCCAAAGCCTCTATTTGAAATCCTTGGCTAGATCTGCTCCAGACCAAAGGCCACGGGTTCATTCTCAACTTCTTCATTTTTTAATAAACCTCACTTCTGTTTCAAAGCCTGCTACCACATCCCCGCACCCTGCCGCTTTACATACCTTTAAGTTTCCAAACGAAAGCCTAGTGCTGGTTCATTGCTTTACAACCCCGTTAGAATCTGACCTAAGCCCCAAAGCCTAGGATGGAAGGCAATGTCAGGATTACTCCTGCATTTGGCAGGAAAAATACATCTGAAAGGAACAATTAACACTTTGTTAATGTGCCAAAGAACAGACTGATCTGCACAGTTGGCCAAAGGCATCTAGCAACGGCTGTTTACCTTGATGTGTATGTGGAAATGGGGGGCAGTTCTGACAGCGGAGGGGAGCGTATTCTGAGCCTTAAAGCACAATGACAGATGAGAGGTCCTCCTCTAATTTCCCATCCTCTCCATGAGCAGGAAAAGTAGATAAAGCCAGCAGCAGAAGCCTGCAGTCCAACTCCTACCTGGCAGATAATAATGCAAACAGCAGCACCAAAAGTGGTAAACATTCGTGGCAGGAAAATAGATGAAAGGGGTTGATCTCAGCTCTGTGGGACAGCACCAAATGCCACCCCTAAGGGAGGCTCTGGTCCTCTTTAGATCTCTGCTGCTTTTACTAGTCATTAAGATGCATGCCCATCTGGGGTTGCAGACTGCCATCAGCGCCCTGTGACGCTGCTGTCACCAAATGTAAAACCTCAGCAAAGAATAAAAGAGGTTTTGCAAGTTTTTCAAAACCATTTCTGCCCACATGTCCTGCATCCGATGTCCAGTTGGGAAAGTTCAAAGATGTCTGACAGATCTCCTCCCCCTCTACTTTGCAC
>VWZK01012002.1:0-138874 GCA_013396935.1 Baryphthengus martii
AGCTCTGGAAAGACTGCAAATGAAACTGCTTCATAAAAACACAAAAGAGTTTGTTAAAAAAGAATGCAAGTTCTTCAGGAGTGGTTGCAATAGCCCCACTGGATTTTTGTTCAGATATCATGAAGACATCTAATTAAAACAGCAGTATTTCTCAGTTTTTCCATTGCTTATTGACTTTGCTTTTTTTCATCCCAGTCTTAAAGCAGTCGCTTTGGACAACTATCAGAGAAGGACATGAGAAGTAGCAGCTAATATTTAAATTCAGAATCATTATGGAATCTGTCAGCAGGAGATCCAATTATTTTTTTATTATTATTATTTTTTTTCTAAATCCTGTACCTTTCAGGCAATTTCTCTGTGGGAGTGCAGTGGTCAGAGCCTGCTTTCTGGCCAGGTTACCTTTGCTCAGTCAACTATAACCAAGAACACACTAATGCTTTCATAAGTAGATAGATTTCCATCATCTTTTCTTCTTAATTTTTTTTTTTCTCTGTAGCAAATGATTGCTCTTCTTTACGTTAGTTCCTTCAGCTCTAATACAGAAAGTTAAAAAAGGTGATACTTTGAACAATTCTGCAGATGACCCTTGGAACATATTTTGTCAGTGTCACTTAGCATTTCCAACCAAGGACTGAACTACATGCTGAGTTTGACGGTGTTTCTATTACTAGTGATATCAGCCCAGCTTCCCTGCTGGATATCAAGATCATGTATCTAACATTCCTCCCTATGGCAGTTTCCCCCTTAACTGAGTCTGTTTGTCCCTACAGACTCCTTTTAGACATATAAAGCTTTCTTGGTTTCACATAGAATGAAAAACTATGCCCTGGGGGCATCCTAATTTATATGCTTTATCTGAAAAGGCCCCTCCAGCAGAAGTTGCTTTGTAAAAGTGATACTATGGCATCATATAAATGTACTTTCAATATAACTTTTCTGTCCCAATATCCATTTACTAATCTAAACAAGTTTTTTCTGCTCCTTTCAGTTATTTATATTCTAGTTCCAGTATAGCAAAGATAAAATCAACATGTGTCTGATTTATTTTAGTGATGAGCTAGGTCCTTTTAAGTAACTTTGATATCAACTGAAAAATTGTTTCCTAGTTGCACGTAGAGTGATGTTTATAGTTTGGGTACCTCAAGGGCTTTCTGTGCTGCAGTGTGTTTCATTCGATTGTGTCAGATTTAGTGAAACAGGTAATTGTTTTCCTAAAGGCATAAACATGTTTTTTTAAAGACTCGATAAACATTTACCGTTTTAAATCTCAAAAATATTTAGACTACATATGGAAAGTTAGCAAATACTTTTAAACATGAAACACTCGTGGCCTACCTTTCACCCTGTGAGCCTTGAATAAATCAAAGGATGATGCTGAGTGGAAAGAGGTTTCTCTGTAAATTATTTACTGGTAGCACAAAGCTCTGATGGATGGACATACATAGGTTTTTAGTTGTAAAACTATTTCTGTCATGGTAATTTTAGCCAGATAAACATAGCATCAAGTGAGTACAAAACATTATAAAAATGGAGGCCTTTTGGATCATTCGAATTTACAATCATACACAATTTTCACAAGTATTTTGATTCTCCCTAAGGAGGTCCTTTTATTTTTTTCTCTTTAGGTGAAAACTAATGAATCTTTTAGCTCTTAAGGAGCTGATGGAAATTTTTTTTCACAGAGCTGTTGTGCTTTCACAAACAGATTACATTTCCACAATAAATTCTTTCAATAAAAACCAAAAATACTCTTTTTTTTTTCCTCTTCTCCCAAGTGAGCTTATCAGTTTTTAACCGATATTCTAGTTTGGTCCCAACACGAGCAAGATATTCTTGATTGCTTTCAGGCAGCCATGCGCAAGAGCTCTTTGAACACTCAAAATTATATCCAGATCATAATACCCTAATATACTAACTGACTTTAGTAGTTCTTGCTGGCAATGAACAATCATCCAGTTTGTGTTTGCAAAGGGTCAGGCTAACCCTGAATTTCACAGTGACATGGTGTTGAGCTGTGAAGGAACTAATACCGCGTTTGTCAAAGCTCTCTTTTTCACATCGTGACTGTAAAAGACATTTTTGGATCTTCCAGCAACCCAGCACCCGCGTGTTTTGCTTACAGTGTATTTAACACTAGTCATGTCCTGGCTCTTGTGTGTCATGGGCAGAGAAATGTATCACTAATTTCCTGGAAACAGCCAAGGGATAGTTCATATCACTCCCTACACCTATAATTGCCTTCAGTCTCTGTCACAGTTAAATGAAGAAGATTTATTCAGGGGGTGGAATATGAAGGATAGATGACTGATTTGTCCATCTTATTTCCTGTGGTAAGACACTTCACAGAACAATACATGCACTCATCGTGTACACTTTTTTTCCAATTTGTTGGATAAATTCGTCCGATAGACAAAACCACTCATTTGCACTGTTTTGCTTGTTGTTTTTAGTCAAATTATTAAAATGAATACTATAGGAAAAGCCAGTCACTCAGAAAAAATAATTAAATAATGGACTCCATGGCCAAATAATTATTTACCAAGATGAATCTGCCCCCAAAGCTTATGTAAATGCAAATGGATTGAACATTCAGCGTTGATCAGAGAGACAGCATTATGTACTTCTCCCAAACCATTGACAAATACAGATGGGAAAGGGTCAGCGCATTTTTATTCCTAGCTGCTATTTGGACAGATGGCCAGTCACTGTGGTTGTTGAAACTTTTTTTCCCCCTAATTTAAATTTAATGAAGTGCAAGAGATCCACCAAAACGGTTTTATTTTTTAAATATTTCCTGGGGGAAACAAATGCTATCGCTCTCTTTTGCCTCCTTCCTCTTACAAGCAGCACTTTTGTCTCACTGTGCAGCTGTTGCTTAGAAAATTAATGAATGTAGCTCTTACCTACATGAAGCTTTTGATTCAAGAAAAACATGAAACAGAATTAAAAGTTTTGTCAACATTTCTACAGTGAAATAAACACCTCTATACTTGGCAATGTTTTTGAGGGGCTTTGGTTGGTTGGGGTTTGATGTATGTATGTAGTTTAGACTCAGTTTTGACCTAAGTGAAACTGGGGTGAAAATATCTCCCAGATTTTTCAATGGACTTATAGTTTTCTAGATCCATTATTCTCTGAGAAAAATATCATCCTTCTCTAGCACTTTTAATTTGTGTGTAGAGATGTAGTCTTCCAGCCAAAACTGTTAACTCAGAAAGTCTATTCCCAGAACTATACGGACATCACTGATGATGTAATCACAGATGCTTTCGACAAATAAATTTACACTCATAAACAAGTAAGTCTCGTTGGCTGGGAATCAGGAAGAAACAGGGAAAAAACAGTGTTTATTGGAATGGAAATAGCCAGTCTGGTAAAGAAAGGGATGTTTCTAAATGCTAAAAACAGCAAAGAAAGAAGAATAAACACCAGAATCAAATTACTAGCCCCCAAAAAATCCCCAAATGACAAAATGTGAATTTGGATATAAACATATCAGACTTATCCCCATTAAGCCATATTTTACATGAGCTCTAGTAGTAATTCTTAAACACAGCCATTATTAGTCACCAGTTTTACCTATGAACACTGATACTGTTTCATTGGCTACAAGTGAAAATCATCTAGCTGGAAATTAAAAAAACCCTTTTCTCTCTGCCAATACTACACTTAACTTGCTGTCCTGGTTTGAGTTAGAATAGAATTAACTCAGTGATTGTACTTTTCAGCTAAGCCTCTTCTACATAACTGCACTTTCTGAAGTTAATGGCATATTTTTGCAGACAGTTTCTGCTTCCAGCAGTGATAATACTCATTTGCAGTTTACTACCAAGGACTGGTGTTTGCAGAAAGGCTCTTACTTACACTTGCTCCTGTGCAGACCAAGTTCACTGCTGAATCTTGTGTGCCATGTTGTGGGTGCAGAAAGCAAAAAGCCACACCTGCAGGGAGGAGTGGACAGGACAGGTGACCCTAAATTGACCAACGAGGGATTCCTTCTCATGTATCAGATTCAGTATAAAGCTGAAGGATCATGAGGGTCAAGTCTCTTCTTCAGTGGTCAGTGTCCAAGGAAGACTCTCTCTGTTCTGCCTTCAGTCCTGATCTGTGTGTTCCTGAGTTCAGTTCCAGAATTCACCTCCTGAATCCAGTTCCTATCTACTGCTGAGTCCAGGCTGGGACTTCCCCAGTGCCTATTCCACAGCATCAGTGGTGACAGTGACTTAATTGCCATCAGGCAGGTTGGGTTCAGTATTGGTTTTGTACTTATTTGCATATATTTCATTTTATTGTTATTTTCATTAAAGCTGTTTTAGTTTTCTTTTTCCAAACCAAAGGTCTCTCTTTCTTATTTCCATTCTCTTTCCCCTTGGGGAAGGGAGAGGGGTTAAGAGAGAGTATCTGTTATAGGTCTAGTGGCCGGCCCAGCCCTAATCCTTGACACCTGCTTCCCATTTTAGTTCCATTTTAATTGAGTAGAGCCATCATCTCTAACAAGCAGTAGGAGTGTGGTTTCAATATGCATGTGAGATGGCTCTATGGTAGGTGTGGAGTGCATGGGACATATCTGTTACCTAGGGACTCCTTTCAAGGCGAGATACTTGTAATACCACCTTCCATGAGCGTGTGAAACAAAGCACTGACATTCTGGAGCTGACAGTGTGTCAGCTCTGAGGAAAATTATTTTTCATAAAGTAAAACTCTTCATTTCTTTTACTGGCACGAAAGCAAAAAACACAAGAGGAACAATAGTTTTTCAGTGCAAGGCCTCTCTGTCTATTAATTTGATGAAGTGATTGAAACAACTGTTCTGAGAGCCACAGGCAATGCTGGTTGATGCTCAAGGGAAAATCTTGCCTGTGTCCTCAAAATAGCTTCATCTATTAAACTAAAAATAATAACAGATGAAGACTATGGAGCAACAGGCAGCCAATCTAAAAGCTCTGCCTCTGCCCCCAAAACAGAAACAGGAACATAATATGTCTCTACTAGCTTTGTAAAGCAACAGTTAACATGAGCTAGCCAGCTCAGTTTGGGCTCCCGTGTTGACACAGCTGCAGACCGCTAGAATATAATCAAACTAAGTAATGGTGGCTTTTAGCCATCCCAACTTTGGGGTGGAGGCAGGCTTTATGAGATATCTCGATGTGTCACTGTCAGATGAGTAAGTCACTGGGAGATATTTTCAAAAACCACTAGAAGTTCACGCTGTACAGTGAGGAGAAACTTTCATTTGTCTTGCATTTTCACCCAGAAATAAGAGTCCCTGTGATGGATGCAGCCTATATTAGGACAAACAAAGATTTGTTCGGGACCCCATATATGTTGATACAAAATTTTGTAGGTGGCTGACAATCAAGAAGGGCTCATTAGTTATTTGCATGAATGGTTGCATCATGGGAGAAGTAGGCCTCTGCAAGGACCAGAGCAAAGAGCAGAAGTATTAATTATCTTCTTCAAAATGAGAAAGGGATTACTTACAGAAAGCATTTTCTTTATAGAATACTTTCTCCCAGGTAACAATACTTCTGCCTCAAGTGGTGTAAGGCAGTAAGTTGCTGGAAACCAGAAGCCCTTCTTTTTCTTAATTGCTAAGAGATATGAGCTCTTGGCTCCATTTTGAAAACTGAGAAGTGTAAAGAAATTCACAGCCTTGATCACAGTTTAATACATAATCAAGCATACTTATGAGAATAGCACCAATGGGGCTTTGTTTTTCAGTTTATTTGCCATAACCAACCTGGGGATTAACAAGTAGCTTTTATTTGTCTATTGTGAAACCAAATTGCAAGTACAAAATTTGGTATATTCACCAAACAATGACTGGAAGTTTGCATAGTTTGTAAGCAAGCTTGTTTCCCATCACTTTCACTAGATCTGTAGCTGTGTTCTCGAGGCTCAGAAGATTAAGGACGGTGTCCTTATAAGTTTTATGACACTACCTTGCTCTCAATGACTGTGGATAGACTCTCCACTTCTCAATGAATTTAATTTTTCCAAACAGTACTCTGAGAGTCACATCATTTTCAGCAGTACCGAAGGCTGAGCGGTACAACTTCTCTTATGCCTTCTGACTGCTTGTAAGTAGAATGCAGTGGCAGTTATTTGTTTTGTGAAATCTCTTCATATTAAAGTAGTAATCAAAAGTCCATTTCAAATCATCCTTCAATGAAATAGGTAGGAGAAGAAGACTGTAAATGCCATAATGTTATGGTGATGATAATATTTGATTTGAACGGAGGAAGTTCTGTGGAAACTGAGAACTTTAGTCTGTGTTTCAACCACTCATCCAGCTGCAGTACCATCTTCTACAACAAACTGCTACCTCCAAAAAATTCTGCTCCTCTCTAATTTTTTTCCAAATTAAGAAGCATAGGCATTTGTCAAGATGGAAAATTAAATTCTCCAAAGTTAAAGCACAGTATAAAGAGAAATACTTTTCCCCTTTTTTTCTTTTCTCTCTTTTTTTTAATAAATCTGAAGCTCTGAGTGTGCACATAAAAGTTACATGCAGTCAGTAGAGCAGTTATTTACACATCACATAAGATACACAAAATCGTGCTCAATCAGAGGAACATGAAAAATAATTATATTAATTCTACCTTATTTGATAGTCACTTGTTTCCTTCTGGTTGAAAATGTGCAGAAAAATGGCATTTTACATATACATTCACTCTTTCTCATTACATATTTTTTTTTCTAGTCACAATCTTAACAAAACAAACAAATAGAAAAAGGCAGCTTATAAAATGCATCTTTACATGATGCTGACCTTAAGTGCAACTCCATTCACTGCAGGTTATATAAACCTCTAGGTACTGAGCCAGAATGAGCTTTCCAGTTTTCATCAAACACAATGGTAAAAGATTTTTCAAAGAAATTTCATCACCTTCAAATATTTTTAAGTGGAGTAGCAGGCATGCAGTTATATTTCACATGATGCTGCATACTTAGATTAATTTTTTTGAAACTATCGACAAAGATCGCCACGTTACAGTCTTGGTTACAGCAAAAACTTTCCCCTAGCCCTTTCCAAAATCTTTGCTATTAGGATAGATGTGTGTAAGACACTTTGCTGCTCCAATTTTGGCAGGATGCATGAAAAACCTAATGATTGAGCCTGCATCCATACTGCTCTACTAAAAGGTCTTCTATTAGAGAGACCTCAGGAGTGAATTTACAGGCTTGATTTGCTCTTGGAGGATACTTGGAGATACAGTTAAAGAAGCTAACTCAAATGAAAGAGTCTCTAGGACCATTTGGCCGTACACATTTCTGAGGCCCTCTGGTTAAGAATAATATTAAAGGATATCCCTACTGAGAAGAGGGAACGTATTTCCAGTAGGTTGGTTGGTAATGATGACATTAAGCTCCATTACATTTCTTTAAAAGTACCAATCCTGTAATGTATTGACCTTTCTTTTCTGACCTGCTAGAAACAAAAAGCGCTTTGAGAAAGATGCCTCCTGCATCACAGAGAACTACGGTATGTTACCTCTACTGGGGTTTAGTTCCCAGCTGTCCCAGCCCACATGCCTTTCATCATCACTCTAAGTTATCCCTGTCTTTTCATAGTCCTGAGAAACAATGCTAACACAAAAGCAAGAGGTATTTCACCTTGGATGTGGATAAAGACTAAAATGGCTTTAGGACTACCTATCCTCACTTTTTTTCAGACAATCACCTCCTTTCAAGCTGTGTCCTAGGTGCCCAGAAAGTTAAGTGACCCAGATCTTCATAGACCCTTGTCAGGGCAGCCTTGGACAATACAGGCCAGTTACAACCTAATCTTTTGGCCATTTCTGTCCACCTGAGCATCCTTGAAACTACTTCAGTAGCTGTTGAATACAGAGAAGATCGATGCGTGAGCAGTAGATCTTTTCTTTTGCTCATTTACGAGGACTTTTCCAACAACACTATTTTGAACAGGGCAATGCAAATTCATCATTATGGGTAGTCATGTATACAAAGGGCAAGAGGCTTGAGTTTTGGTCTGTATTAGAAATACAACACTAACTCTGCTATATGGATTTTGCTTTCCCCTCCTGTCAGTTTTCTCCTCTCTTCCACTCTAGTCACTTGCAGCAGAGGTGACCATGGCATATCATCCTCTCTGTTGCACAGACTGACAAGCCAATCCTCAAGCTGATGGTCTTCTCACTAGAACTATTACTACCTTTCCATTCATGCCACGTGTTTTCATCTCTTGGTGGAAAACATTACAGAGAAGGGGAATATGCCATTAGTGTGGAAAATAGCACCAGTACTGCAAGCAGAGCATAATGTTTCCACCATCACCACTCCACCCGTGTCTCAAGCATTAGCACAATCTTTCCATCACCACGCCCCTGCCTCGGGCATTAATAATTTTGTTCTGTTTCATTCTTGTTGACGGTGCTGTGGTCCCTTGCAGAGCCATCCACAGCTATTTACCCAGTTCACCCCTTCCTTTGCAAAGCCAGGATAATCCCTTGATTTAGTTTACTCTTCAGGCCTGGGAAGGGTGCATTTTGATAGTTAGAGAGTATTCCTGCTGGTTGTAGTAAGCAGTTTACTCACTCTTGTTCACTGAGTCTATTATACAGCTTTACCTTCTTTATGCTTATCGACAGCAACCTCTTTGGCTTAATTTAGTGCTCTCAGGAAAAATATCAAAAGAGGACACTGGAATACTACTAGAGACGTGTGGAGGAAACTCCCTCCCCCGTCCCAAACTATTCTATGTCCCCTTTTCCACAAATTGCCCAAAGAGATTGGGTATTTTTAGATTTCTAGTGCTAATGCTACATAATATCTATGATCTGAAATTAAGGTAACAATATAAGTATAAATTACTTCTATGATATTCTGTGGTAGATGAAACACGAAATTTTTGCTTTAGAAGCAAGTGGAGAAAAGATTGATGCCAATCACATGTCAAGACCTGCAATCTTCTGTTTTCTTCCCAAAAAATTCTACTAAAGAAATTCTGCCATGATTATCAGGGAAATATGAAAATAAAATTCCTGCAATAAGTATGGCACTGGATTATATGTTCTGTAGGGTTAACACTATATCTGGAGAGATTACTCATTTTATTTACTACTTTTTAAATGATACTTTAAGTGCTACTTTTTCTCCTTGTGCTGTAATATATTTGTGCTGACGATTTAAAACTCAACACAAAACGCATCTTAGTCAAATCTCAGCCAGAAAATATGCTATAGCCACAAAAATAAAGTCAAGTCAACAACAGAAAAATCTATCTCCAGAGAAAAACAATCATTTAATTGAATGATAAAAAGAAAAACAAAATCAATTTCCTCTGTGGAAGATAAGAAATTGCAGGAAAACCAAAAAATTACATACTACATCAAAATACCTTGCTGCCCAAAGGAGATGCAGGCAATCTGTAATAGGAGAAAAGATTAACAAACTATGAGGACAGTCAAAGCAAGCAAATAATAATATCGAAAAAAGCTTTAGTATATCTCATGATACAAACTCGGGACATGAAAAATAGATGAAAGAAAATAAATGTTAAGGGATAACATTTGGAATGTCAAATAATATCCAAAAAATCTTAAAGCCATAAATGCATTTGTGTGTATACCTGGCCATGCACTGACTTTTGTGTCACACACGACTATGCTATAATGAACAGCAACAGAAAGTTATACCAGTTTGGGTTTCGTTTTTTTTTCTGTGTTATCTTCCTATGTTTTGAGACTGTAACTGCAGAGAGGGCTGCTGTTATGTGCTCACCTGGGTTGTTTATACAGTCTTTGTGTGCTTTCAGCATATGCCAGCTAGAAACCTGCTGAAGAATGACTTGGTTTGGAAAGGTGGTGGCTCCGGGGGCCTGTTCCTGCAGGCAGTCTGCATGCAGCCTTCTGTGCTGGAGACAGGCAGAAGAACTCTGTGCCCTGCCGGCCCCAGTGCCTGGGAACGCTCCCAGGCATGTGCAGTTTGCTTGTAGAGATATAACCTTGGGCCTCCTACAATAAAGGGACCAATCACCCACGGAAAGTCGGTGTAGGGAGTTGTCTCAGCTAGCTATTAATCAGTGCTAGACGATGATGTGCAATTTGTTAAGCATCTAGTTGGTTAAATATCGGCCTTTTCTGTGTTTGAAATTCAAAACAATCAGATGTACGTCTGGAGTTAAGTGCATAAACCAGATTGCCTTTCCTCCATCACGAACAAAAAAATCCAAACCCATCTCTAGAGTCAGAGGTGCTCTGTTTCAACCTAATAGAAAGCACTAATAGAAGGCAAAAAACCTAGGTTTAAATTCTGTCTCTGCTTAATATAGAGCATGAAGCTGTTTCGTAAAACTATTGGTCCAGCACAAAATGGAAAAATGTAAAATAAAATATTAAATCAGTAAACATGCAGATAAATGAGAAAATGGAAAAAGTTTAAGCAGGATTTTGTAAGAGAGTGAGGCCAGGTGTCAGAAATCTATTGCAATCTTCATAGGTAACACCAAACGCACAGGGAAAAGAAACTTAGCAGATACAGTCTACTTAAACCACTAATGTTTTTGATGTTCTCATCCTAAAAGCACATTTTTTTTCTTGCGGTAAAAGGGGAAGTCCTCTTGTGCAGTGATACATGGTTACCAGAAAATAAAATGTAGGAATAAACTGCTGAGATACCTGTTCAGTATAAACGACCTGGAAAAGGTGATGAACGGTGATGTGACAAGGTCTGCAGATCGTTTTTGCTGCTCTGAATAACTGATGATAAAATGATGTGAGTGTGTTTCGAGAGCTGAGTGACTGAATGATAAAATTACAGATGAGATTCAATGTCAATAAATGCTAACTAATGCATATGAGAAACAACAGCCCTAACTAAAAATACAGAGTGAAGAACTCTGATTTAGTTATTGCTGCTCAGGAAGAAAATTTTTTTTTCATTGTGAGTGTCTCTGTCACAATGTTATCTCAATGTTCAGCAGCATTCAAAACAGCAAATAGAATGACTGAAATTTTAAGAAAGGATCAGAGAACAACAACAAAGCTATTCTACAAAGCTGTGATGTATCCATAGCTTAAATACTACATGAAGTCCTGGCTTTACTAGAAGTGAGGCATAATATTGTAAAGCTAGGTAAGAACAGTGGCAAAAAGAACGGTTTCTGTTTTGGAAAACCATACTCCCCAAATTCATAAAATAGTAACTAGATGACCTTACATGAACTTATTCAGCAGAAATTTTAAAAACACTTGGAAGAAATGACTTTGTACCAAACATAAGACTGTAAAATCCAGTACTAAAGGATACTGTTGATGTCTAACATATAAGTAGTTTTGAAAAAGTGACTAAATAAATTAATGGAAAGAAAGTCTACCAAAGCCAATTAAGCATAAAAACAGTGATGTAATTTCAGCTCAGAAATTCCCTAAGTGTGAAAGACATTCCAAGAGAAATGTCTGTCACCTGGGAGAATTTCACTTTTATACTGAACATTAGTGGTAGGGGCATTATACCAAAATGCAAGTTATTAAATAAATCCTTTTATAAATAATTTCTAAAATAAAAATATTTTAAAATAAATATACAGGGTTTGTTTTACAGTAAATGGTAATTGTTAAGAAGTGGAGAATGACTTTCCCATGTTTCTGATATTATGGATTTATGTTTGGGTTACAGAATCAGGTCATCGCTTTTTCTTAGCTGCTTTAGTCAGGTGAACACCAGAATCTTATAGAAACTTCACCAGCAGTGATGGTATTTGTTAAGAAATTGAAAATGCACATTTCAGGTCTGGTAAGAGAGAGATGACAAGCCAGATGAAGTGTCTGAACTAGTAGGATATTCTGAGAGGATTCTTAATCACTTGTCCTGGTACTATTTCATTTTGGATAGAATCTTAAAATTACCTAAATCCTACACAGAAAAAACTTGCTTGCTTTTTTTTTTTCACAACTAACATCCCTCCCTCTGACTTTCTTATTGAAGAATGGGATTTTCTTCTCCTGTATTGTGTGGTTTAATGCTACCTTCTTCCACCGGGCCATAGGATCCTACCTCATCCTCCTCCAGCAATACAGGAATACTTGAAAGTTTTAAAGTAATATGTCTGCTAGAAAGAGTTGAGCAAGTGTCTTTGTCTTTTCACAGGAGATGAGTCTTTTATTCTAAAAAGCCTATATGCAGATAGTGAAGAAAAAAAAAGAAAACAACCCTTACATCCACTGCTCCAAATAGATATATGAGGGTGAAGAATCCATCCCCAAATGCCTACTGAAGTCGCATGGTGTAAGATAGTAGCAGCGCAGGAAAACCATATTTTTCAATATGATTTGACATGCATACCTTACTATTATTTTATATGTGCTAATAAACTCTGAACTATCTTATAATATGAATGTTTACTTTTTCCATACTATACAGTGATATAAAGTAAACATTTTTACTTTATTTGACAACAATAAACATTTACTGTGCTTGTGTGTGCATGTTGAACGTGTCTCTGCCTTAAGTCTTCTATGCATGTGTAACAGCCCCTCATCTATATTGAAACTACTATTTTTCTATTAATTTGTTTGTGTTCAGTTAGTAGTTCACCTTGGTTTATATTCATTTCTATTTCACAAGTACCATAAAGAGGTTTAGTTTCTAGATTAAAAATAACAATAAACATCAACAAAAAGATCTCTGTTTCTGATCAGTTCAAGTACTAAAGATAGCAGTTTATCTCCAGAAAAACACATAAGCATGTGCTTAATGTTATACATAATATTGTTTGGCTTTTTTTTTTTTCAGTTTAGGATTTATTTCCCTTTTCAGTACACTTTCCAAAGTATTTGAGACTTTTTCTTCATCTATATTTCAGTATTTCAGACGTTACATTTCCAACTTACCAAATTCATGGTATTTTTTTAAACTCCAATTTATTTGATTTTGAATTGAACCTATTTGGTCATTAATTCAACTCTGACGTAATTTCAGAGTACAGTCACCAGTAGTATCTGTTCTAGACTTCCAGCTAGTGTTATATGTCTTCTTAACTCATCTTTCCTATGTATCTTATATTCATGCTGAAGTCTTGCAGATCTTCCTAACATGTTTATGAAACATTCTCAGTGGTAGTGAGAGCTATGAAGTGGAGAAAGATTTATATATTCCAGATGTAGGGGAGAATAGTATGACAAGCAGGTGAAGAGTGAGCCTATGTATTTACAGAATTTGGACTGTAAACTTCTTCAGCTTTAACAAGTTTTCATAATTCTTAATAAGAATTATGATGTTTTGTACAGTGCCTAGTCTTTTGTAGGTATGACTTAAATAATAAATGATAAAATACACATATATGTAAGATCTTTAAGGATATACTGAGTCTACACTGACATAGGAGGAAAAGGAAGTGAAAGTGCAGAGAGGACTTTCATATTTTAGCCACAGAAGTCATCTAAAATTAGATACACTGATGTTGGAAGTGGAAGAGAGACAAATCTGAATATCGTATTAGGAGACGTAGAGGGTGGAAGAAGGTTTACATAAAGGACAGAGAAGACAGATGATGTAAGGGAAAAAGGTTACAGAGAAATCAGAAAAACACCAAGACAAAATCTATCTCTGAGGCTTTAGACAAAGACTCATCACTTAAGATTTCCTAATCTATTATACTATCTATTAGTATCAGGCTGTCACAGACTGCTTCATATTAAGGCCTGTTTTAGCATGTGTCTGTTGTAAAATAGACGACCAGAGTGAAATCAGTGTTCTTTATAGCCTTGTTATTAGGATTCAAAGTTTCTGCAACAATGGAAAATGCTATTGAAAACGAATTAAATTTAATAATCAGACTATTAGCCAAGGATCTTTGCTGCACATTACACAGAGACAAATTAAAAACATTACAATAGTTTTCAGAAAACATCTGTTAAACAACGTCAAACTGATGATAAAGAAAATTGAGTTTCCTCTGCAGTTAAGCTTAATCCAGCTGTACCCAGCTATAAAAGAGCTATTGAAGCCAACTATTAATTTGTTGTTAATTCAGAAATCTTATTACTAGGAATCCTTAACACCCAAGTACTAACCTTCTGCCAAATTTTTGTCTTTCTGATTTGATGGACTTAAGCTCTTCTTTCTAGAGGACAGATATTCTTTATTATCTGCCACTAGAAGAAAAGGTTAGGGACCCAGGTTTTATTTTCATTTGACTTCAAGAAAGGAAGCTATCTTTTGTTAAAAACAGCAATTTGTGGGGAAAAAAAAACCAACAAGCAAATCAAAAATAACAGCTTATTAATGTCTTTCTTATATTGGAGATATATTCTTATATCTAAATATAATTACTATACAGGATTATAATATAATCTTATATTGGATTATATATCCAGAGCCCAAATCTGGATGTAGTATAGAATGATCTAACAAATACCAAGTAAAGGACAATAATGATTGTTGTGGCTGTGAGCACATTTCCTCTTCTAGGAGCATAGTTGACTGAGGCAAGGTAAAGAAAGATAAAGTGAGGATCTACCCCTCCTTCCCTGGGAAACTCCTCTTTGGCTGAAGCTTTCACACTTGGTCCCAGCCTAAGCAACACGGCAGTTGTATAGCAATCAGATCTGCTCCCAGGCTCATGATTGTCATAAATCATTGACTTGCTTTCTGGATTGACTTTGGACCTGCCTCATTACAGTGGACTTGCTATGCGACCACAGAACTTAGGGTGACTCTAATCACCATCTCCACACCTATCCTGATCCTCACTTACTGACTCAATTCTCTGACTCCTTCCTTGTCAGTGAGGTCAGTACCCCTTCCCAATTCCCTGGTACTCTCAGCTCCCAGCTTGCTCTTCCTCATGGTGCACTCCACCACTGCAACCCCCCGACAAAGCACTTCTGTTGAGCTTCTGGCTCTGCTTCTGATATGTCAGAGCTCACTGTGGGCTCATGTTCAGCTTGCTGCCTACCAAGAATCCTGGGGTTCTTCTCAGCAGAGGTGCTCTCAGTAAGTCCACAACTTGCACTGTTGCAGAGGGATCTTCCTTTCCAGTTGCAGGGCTTCTCATTCTTTTTAAATGTATTGGCTTAATGTACTATCAACACAAACTATTTGCATTCTGCTTAAGAAAATAAGCATTCACAAACTAAATCTTAAAAGCCAATATTCTGCAAACAAACAATTATTAAAAAAAAATGTTCATTAAAATGAAAACCCTAAGACAAGAATTATATTCACATATCACACAGAAGAAGCCCAGTTTAATGGAATTCATTTCCATAATACAAATTGTCTTATGGAAAGTAAACATATCAAAATGGAAACAGCAGCTGTTGCTCAAAATTACATTGAACACCAAAAAAAATCACTGAAAATAGTAATTAAGAGTTAAAGTCCATTGGCAGAGCTGACAAAGCTTCTTGCAATGCAAATATCATTATCAAATGCAAGAAGAATCAGTCACCACAAACAGATTATGAGGGCTGCAATTTTTTTATAACTTTCTTCTTTCTTTTCTCTCTTTATTAAACAGAAATAAACTAAATTTTCAGCCAATGACACTAAACTGTACGTTCTTTTTAAAATAAGAGTGTTGTGCCAGGAATGCCATGAGGGTTATGACCAACTATAGGATTGGTAGGTTCCAATTCAGCATACTGAGGTTTAACAAGTCTGGCAGCTTTAATGAGGTAGGGGTATTCATATACTTAGTGTTAAACTGTTTTGTTTTTTTTAAAGTACTTTCATTAAGAGCTTGACTCTGCAAATACACCACTGGAGTCTACAGCCCAATAATATTTTGGGTGTGACAAATACATGTCTCTTAAAAATATGCTGTGCAACACTCTTGTGTTATACTCTTTACGGGAAGAGTTTCCTTCCTTGGCCACCATTGATTTTAACTAGAACAACAAACTGTATAAAATAACAGGATGAAACATGCACATAGAAGTTAATGCTCTCACTGGCAAGAATCTAGCTTTTCTGATTAGACTTCCAATATGAAATTGAAATTATAATGCTTGGAAACGAAAAAAATGCGGAGAGAGAGATCTTGATTTCAGATACAAAAAGACAGGCATAAACAATGATATAGAAAGGAAATATTTAAAAATATTAAACAAGCCATTCTTGTATCTGTCTTCAAAGACTGTTTTCCTAATATAAACCTGCTGGAGCAAAAGTAGTATTAATGATAAAAAGAAAATCTTTGTTGTAATTCTCTGTATATTAACATAACGTAATTATAACATACCATGTAAATTAAACTCCTTAATCATCTTCTGCATTTTCCCATTTTATCTAAAGATTGCACTGTTGTTCATCTATAACACTCATCCCAGAAATAAAATAATTAATCACCCTGGCATCCAGAAAAAAGAGGCTACATTTTATTTATTGTGATCTCTAGGGTATAAAACCCGAAGAAGATATTAGTTTTTAATAATTCTGATGCACTGACTTAGATTTACCTTGTTGAATATACAGGTACTTCTTCAATAAATTTCAGAGTAATACAAACAAAGAAGATATTCACAGTTCAATGTTGTTTTAAGTCTCGCACATCACAGGGTATGTTTTTCCCCAATAGGATTAACACTGAATGAAAAGTGAAAGGTATTCATAGTGACAAACTTCAAATTTTAATTACCTACGTTATGAAATAGCTTCCATAGGCTTCTTCTGCAGTTTGTGGAGAGACAAACTCCTTTAAAAAACAATTCAGTGCACATGTTAGGTTCTTGATCTGAAACATTCTGTAGAGAAGCTATCAATCATACATGTAAAAGGGATGTAGAGACGCTGGCAAGATAAATTCTGTCCCAAATGTTTCTTTTGGGGAAATACCTCTTTCTGCTGCTCTGTTCTTCAATTTCTTAGGTCCTGCTGATCATGGAAAATTCAAATGTTGGTGGGTCATATTTCCATAGCCTGTCTTCCCACAGAAGCCTGGAAGACTCCCATGACACAACTGAGGGAGAACTGAAGCTGTGCCAATTTCAGCAGCCTTTACCTCAGTATTTCAGGCAGAAAAAAAAAAATCAAAGGCACACAGATATTTGCAGTTACTTCTATTTCAGAAGTCAGGATCCTGAAGCTTTTGGGGAATGTTGAAAGCGTATGTAAAACACAAAAGATCTTCTGTGCATTTAAGTTCTTTTCTAGATGAAGACACAGAAATGATCAGAAAGCTTTTAGCTCTCAAGAGGGGACTACTACAATTTCTAATGCTAATTTATTTTGCTGCTAACAGTGATAGACTGAGTAGAGCTAACATATAGAATAGTCATTTGCATAAATCAGTAATACACACATCTGTATTAATGAGTTTCATTTTTGTTATTAAAACACAAAGAACCCACTGAACAGGGTGCTTGGAAAAGCATGTTTATCCTCTTTGTACTTTGATTACTACTTATTGTATCCAAGGTCATACAGAATCAGAAAGTGAGGGCTGTACAATATGTAGCTATTTATTTCATAACTAATCGTGGTGTGTTGGCCTTGGCTAACGGACAGTTGTTCACTTCCTCCTTCAATGGGACAGGAGAAGAAAATAGGAAGAACAAAAATGAAAAAAGTTGAGAGTTGATGTAAAGACAAGGAGAGAGATTTATCTACTAGTGTCATAGGCAAAACAGACTCAACCTAAGGAAAACTAGGTTAATTTATGGCCAAATAAAATAAGCATGTAGTTAGCAGTTCAGGTAATGGGAAATAAAAAGACAAACGTTCCCTTCACCTTTCCCAGGTTCAAATTCAGTCCTTTACTCCAGACTCCTCAATTCCCCAACAAGTGGACTGGGGAGTGTTATGGTCGGTACATACTAGTTTCTCTCTGCTGTTACTTTTCTCTCACACTTTTCCTCTTCTCCAGTGTGGGCTCCCCACAGGTGATTGTTCCTCTGGGAATATCTGTCTGCTCCAGCATGGTCTTCTCCATGAGCTATAGGGAATATCTGCTCTAGCAACATGGAGTACCTCCTCCTCCTCCTGCTCTGACCTTGGTGTTCCCTTTCTACCTTCTCATTTTTTTTCTCTCCCCCTCTCTCCATCCAGCACTTTTGCTCTTTCTTAAATATGTTTTCACAGAGGTGCCACACACTTGACCCTGGTTTTGGAGCTAGCTAGAACCAACCATGTCCAGCACAGGGCAGCTCCTGGTCTCTTCTCACAGAGGCCACCTATACAGTGACCATGCTATCAAAGCCCTTACCTGGAGAATCCAACCTGACTGTTCAGAATCTTCTAGGCTTCTCAAACTCTAGGACAGTAACCTGGCTGGAAATTGTCACTTCTCAATTAACTTCTTTCTCACAACAAATCTGCATGCATTTATATAAACACGTTAACTTTATTTATTTTTTTTCCTGCTTTATCTTTTTCATGTCCCTTGTGTCTTGACTACCTAATCAGGCAAAAACTTAGTTCCCACAACTGAGCAATATATAGTATGTATGAGTTAATATACATATAATTGCACAAGTAAGCAGAGATTATGGGCCAGGTCTTTGTATTACTGACTTGTTGACACCATTTTACTTAGGTAAACATCTTGATGATCAGCTCCTGAATGCATAAGCCAGATAATTATGCTTATATATTTTCTTTTTAAAAATAAATAACTAAATCAGCCAAAAAAACCCCAAAAAAACAAAACCCAAAAAAATCCACTGCCCCCTTCCCTAAATAAAAAACAAAACAACAAAACAACTTTAAAGACCATTGATGCAACTCTGGGAACAGTTGAAGTAGGAAAAAAAAAATTACAGAAAAAGCTGTCTCTAATGAGGGAACGGATCATATAAAGGAAACCTTTCAAGATCCTGCATGGCAGCAAGACGAAAGTTTTTGCTGGGAGAAGGTATGCTCAGTACATATAATTAATTCTGTGTTAAAGATGAAGGACATTTCACGTAATAAAATACGGCAGTTCTGGATAAGCTATTGAATCAAAATAAGTTTATAGCCAAGCTCTCTTAGAAATGATGAATTTAATAATCTCAATGCATAAGCACTTTAACAAAAGCTTTTTCCTCTGATTTTTATACAAGTAGTTAAGAACTGTGGGAATCTGATGAGTTCCTTATTGAGATATCTGCCTAAAATCCTGATTAAAGTCCAAGTTTCAAGAGTTCGGGCTCCAAATTAAGATATCATTAGGAGCATTAAGCTTGATGGAGAGGGTCAGTTTCTGTATTTAATTTTTTTGTTTGGATTGGACTATAAATGTAGGATTTCATCTTCTTTATCCAAAATGGGAGTATTCTCTGATATCTCTAAAGATCTGAAGAAAGAATATGGGTAAAATACGCATAATTTAAATCACAATGACCCACTCTGTGAGAGCTTTGAGCTTTGTTTCTCTCAAAGAGGGTTCTTGTGAGAGAAATAAATTTTTGTTTTGAGAACTCAGGAACATTCAAGTCACGGATTTACTTGCTGTGATGCCTGTAACTCATGCATTTGCACTGTGGCATGACAGTTTCTCCCTTTGTTCGTCATCCATCTGCCTGACACAGGTATTGAACTGGACCTACGATCACCTGTAACTCATGTGCAGAGTAACCCATCAGAGAGAAGTCATGGTGTTCCATCTGCTGGAGTAAAAGTGGAAGATAGGACCTTCAGAACCTCCACCTCCTGCCCCTCCAGACTCATTCCCAAGCAGCTGTGTAACATCTCATGTTGTCTCCATGATAACACATTTATCAGAGTTTACTGTAATCACTGGCATCACATAGATCAGTATTCTGAACATCCTATGTTGATATTCAAAGTAATTGAGAGTCCTAAATATATGCACAGAAAATGAATACCCCAAAATATTGTAATTATACCTTTTTTCAATGTGGATTTCTTTATTCTGTCTCTGTGAACTACATAGGAAAATACCTTTATCATACAGTCCCACTTCCATATGTCTATTAAATCATTTTCATAGTAGAAGATGCATTTTGAATGGTTAAAATATTTCCCCTCCATCTTGTACTAATCTTCCAGTATAGCCTAGCACAGCATGGCACAGGTTTCTGAATGTCACATGCTCTCCTTGGATTTATCTTTGACCAGACTATTATAAATTATGAAGTGAACGTGAATGAACAATGGTATTTATCTTTCTGCTAACACATTATCTTGACTCACAGTGCCACAGATAGTGTTGTCTCCCTTTCATTTTGGGCCTTCCATATTCACCTGTCTCAAGGTCAACAGGATGATACAATAATGAGAAAGTTGAACAAACACTGTCTAATGGAAGTAGCATTTCACAAAAAGCCGTGATGGCAACTCTACAAAGACAGCAAAGGAACACAGCTTTTTAACTCTGCTCTACCTGACAGATTCAATAATCAGGGGAAAGCCTTAATTGATGACATTTCATTAGCATAATGAGTTGGAGCTGGGAAAAGAGAGCCTCTTATTAATTAATCAAGCAAAGCACGAACTGTTTCATTCCCTTACTCTCTGCCATTTTCCATTAATCATAAGACTGTGTATTAAACTCATTTGAATTCACTAGGTGTTGAGAATTTCTGTGGGAAAAGTATTGGCAGAGTGGCACGCTCAAGTGAACACACTAATGCAGGTATGAAACACATTAGAAATTCATGTTTGTGAACCTAAACTCTCATCTCTGCAGGAAGTGCTGACAATATTTCTTCAAAAAACACCAGACCTCAATAGCCACTGGTAAAAGATGAAAGCTGCCTCCTCTCTAACAATCTGTTATCTGGCTGCAGGTGTTTAATCCATCAGGGTGAATTTTTAGTACAACTTGGAATACAGAGCCTATGCTGATTGCTGTCAAAATAACCTTTTTGCAACACAGTTTGCCATGCATTGGACAGTTTCCTTGTTATTCTCAGCAGTATTTTCTCTGTCTTTTGCTTTGCATTTTAAAAATATAAAGAAAAGTAAAAACGAGGCTATTCAGGAGCTTGGAAAGGCTCGGTTTCTGCTTTTTGATCGTTGTTGCATTTCTTGTTCTCTCAAAAACATTTGTAGGCTGTGATGGTGACTGCCTCCATAAATTGTTGGTAGCTTGGAAAATGAGGATAAATCGGGAGTCTTTCGTGTTCTAAGTAGAAAGACATTTTTCCTTTCTACCTGTAGGGTACCTTTCTGCAGGAAAAAAATTACAGTATCTAAAGACTAGAGAGAAGCAGCCAGAGATTTTTATTTCTTTATAATAACTCTTATCTTGGAGATGAGAGACCCAGTTCCAATGGCTGCATATTTAATTTTGACAACTTTTGTTATTACATTTATTATCAACTTTGTAAAAACTGAGGTCCTCTCATGCAACTGGTTATTCTAATAGTAGGGTAGAGAATCATGTTCCTTCCCTGTGATCTTGAGTTCTTTCTTAAAACTGGCTCAGCTTCAGCAAAACAGAGAATAACTTTGTGCAGAGATCCCTTTCCAATTTAGGCTCTCACAAAGGTTTCATTTGATACTTACTGATGAGGAGGTGACTGAAACAAGGTCAGACACAGCCAGAGTATCTGCTGATTGATTCATATGTTTTAGAGGAAAAAGACCATCATCTTTCTTTACAGCAAGTTAACTTGTTGGCTATGTTTTGAATGGAGTTCTGTTCTTCATGTACATTGGCTGCAAGCTCAGCTACAGGATTGGGTCTTTGAGAGACTGTAAGTAGGTTCTCACTAATATTTGGTAGTTGCTTAGTCCCTCCAAGGTGGCTGCAAAGCTGTAAAACTTCAGGCACATAATTGTTTTACTGCTGAAAACTTTCTTGACAAAGACATGGTTTTAGATTTAGCTGCCTAAGATCCTTATTCAAATATATTTTCATGTCTAAATGCCATTGAAAATCTCGACCCAAATATTTCTCTACTTGCTGGGTGACAAAATTCATTTCTTTACCACTTGAAAAGAGGATCAATAGATTAACAAGGTAATTTCTGATAAGCCCCAAATTTAACAGAGCAAGGCCACAGAAGAAAGGCATTTAGTGCAGATGAACCTGCAGGTTCTTGCCACTGTACCTGAATATTATTATAGCAGATAACAAAACTCAAGACAAACTGATAAAGAATTTTTTTTTTCAGACTCAGCATTAATTAATTTAACATTCATCGCACTGATACAGTATATAGACACGCTCTGTGCTTGCTGGGTTTGTTTTCAGTGCTAAGGTTGATGCACTGTACTGCAGGATTATAGAGTTGATGCACTGCAGTATTGAGCAATATAAAAATTGCAGTGCTGCAGACTTTGCTGCTTTTATGATTTTTTCTAGTGCCAGAAATGATCAATTTTTATTAAGGTCTTCATAATCCTTGCAGAATTGTATTTTTTTCCCATAGCTTCAAAACTTTTATGTTAAATTCTAAGCTTATCGTACTATGACATCAGATTATAGGTCTGTTCCTCTATATTCACACGCTTAACATTCTCACAACGCACACAGAGATGAATGATATTCACACAGCTAGTGTGCAACACCTTTTTTTCAGCTGCACCATCAATGGAAGTGAAGCAAGAGTGAAGAATGGATCAATAGAATTAACACTTTCAACTGTGGATATAAAAATTAATTAAGCTCAAAGTAGTAACTTATTGGAACTTTGTGTACATTTAACGTGATCCTTAATCTGGCCAAGGTTCCTGAACAGGGTCTACGTATGATTTAAAATAGACTTTGCTCAATATGTGTCCAACACACAGATAATAAAAAATACAGACTTTTTTCCTAATGGTATAGTCTAAGACAGTGTGTACTCAATTTTTCTTGATTTACTGACATTTTAGTCTTTGTAAGAATATATCTGACAAAAGGAAAGCTCCATTTTAAAAGCTGAAGTTCATTTATCTTTGAATATTATCAGTAGAATTAGGCAATTTTTACTCACCTCCAAAGCTCTGTCCATTTTGCATCCATCTAATGCCTTGGGGTTAAGATTTTTTATTTTGTTTTCTTTTGAGCTGCCTAAGAAGAGAGTGCATATGAATTTTTTTTCTGAATATTTCTATTGCAAGCTAATTAAAAAAATTCCTCAATATTTGGTGATACAATTCTAGTACAAAATGATTAAATATTCATACTTTGTAAATAGGGATTGGTGCTACCAATGAATACTATAAAAAACAATACTTACAGGAATGTGAATATTGTAGGACTCAAAATTACTTCCTGAATGTTTATGTTCTAAAGGTAATTCTAACTGCTATGGAATCTGTAGGGAAATACAATACAACGAAAATTACATGATTGGGGAAAAAGCCTATTTTTACTTCATTTCAGCAACAAATTTCCTTGAGAATGCAGGAAAGTAACAGGGAGTTGCAGATCCCCTCCATTTGGATTACTTGCTCTAATGGCCATATTCCAAGCCCACATCAGCACAGTACCAAGAAAACTTTTTGGAAATACCTGGTTTCATAGGCATAGTGTGAATAACGACATGGAAGAAAATGTGTTGGGAAAAAGCAGAATAAAAATCCTGATGCGAGTTGGACTTGAAAAAGATGTAGGACTCTTGCATGCATCTACTGGCAGAGAGTCAGGCATCTCATGAAGTTTTCCTAACTATGGACACTTGGTGTCTACTCAAGGCCTGAGCTTTGAGGCAAAATCTCTTTTGTAGAGTTAGCCCACAGTGAGGTGATGTTTTAATTGTCCCTGTGAAGTATCATAGTACTCATTTGTTTGTAAGGCATGTTGTTGTAGTGAAAGAAATTAATAGTTCCAGATGTAACCTTATTTTTTGCTATTTCTCTTAGGAACTTATTTTGAGTTATTCTCTGAGCCCTTCTCAATGGGCTTTTATGAAAATACCATCTGAACAGTTGGTTTTCATGCTAAATACAAATGCAGATACTAAAGAAAAATAAATATAGTTAAAAACAAGTGTTGCCAAGATGTTTAATTAAAGAAAAAATAAATGCAATGCAGATAGCTAAAATCAGTGCAAGATATCAGAAATGAACATTTTGGTACCAGACCAAAACTATTTATTTTGGAAACTTCTGAGAAATGAGATACAGTCAGGGGAATCACTGGGTTTGGTATTACAGGTTACATTTCTTGTTACCTGTAGTATGAATTTCTGGGCAGTAGCACCATTCTCTCTGTGTTTGCACTGTATTATAACCCAGGAGCATGATTAATATTTATAGGAAGTGATTAAAGAGAACAGGTGAGGGGAGGGGTTATTCCTGAAGCATCCCTCTACCTGGATGAGATTTGCCTAATAAAAGGCAGTATCTGCAAGTTATTTTTGAAAGCTGGAAAAACTCCAAAGGTTTCTATATGAAATCACTGCATAAAAAAAAATAAAATCTATGTGTGTAGTTGTGCTCAGTCCTAAAACATAGTTGATAGCAAGTTTCATGGTCCTGAGAATCCTGTATCTATAAACATTGGCAAATTAATATACATTTTCTGATAAGAAATCATTTCTGAATTGGATACAAGATGACAGCGATTTCCATTTGACAAAAAATGACTAGGAGATATTTAGTACACCATGTAAACTCTTTTCTTCCTGCTTAGCATTTAAAATGTTTCTAAAACAAAGTATTGCTCAGTTTTAGTTCACTTAAAATCTGATGATAAGTGTGATCCAGAAAGTATACGGAGGATTTCCGTGTGGGCAGTTTACTCCCTGGGGTGTGCGAGGGAGATGAGGACAGAAGAGGCAGACAATTTTATCCAAAAGACAGACGTACATGACTTGTTCGTCACATCTAGTCGACTTGTTAAAAAGGATAAAGATTATTTTAAATAGAAATTAATAAGAGTAATTATTATTTATGACTTACACAGAGCACAGTGTGAAATGGCCCATGTAAATCCCATTTGTAACCTGACCAGATTCTATGCCAGGCTTTTTTGTGACTTGTCAACATTTCTGTGTGACTTCAACATACAAGTTTGCAGCAGCTGTTGCCTGTTATCACTGTGCTTAGTAAGACAGACAACTGAAGAAGTTGCCTCACAAATATTTGTAATGTAAATTTAGCAGTGCTTGTTTTTATTTTTGGTTGTTATTGTGATAACCACTAACCAGGATTATATTAGTTTGATTTTACTCAGGTTGTAAACTTTTAGAATTTTTTTGTAATCTAGCTAATTCTTTTTACCTGCTTATTCACCTACATTCCTGCAACTCTAAACCTCCAAAGTGCACACACTTTTTAATGTTTCCTAAATATTTTTGTACATTTTTCCATGTGGGCAACATACACAAAGGCAACCTTGGTCTGATTCCATTTTCTATATATGAAAGCCTAAACATTTTGAAAAGGAAAAGATGGTGCAAAGGATGACATAACAAAAATACTTTACATAAGGATATTAAATTGACTAAACTTGCACACAAAAGACTAGGAAGGATTTTTTTTTTTAGTAGATCTCACATATGCTGTGAAAGAAAAATGGAAAAAAGCCAGACTTCTGACTATACAGAAAAGTAATCTGAACATTCTGATTCTATATTCTGATCTGATTTCTAACTCTGTAAGAAAGTTCAGCACAACTTTCTGCCTAAATTCATGGCAGAGTATCAACAAATAAATTAAGTAGAAAAAAAAGTCTTTGATGCTTGGAACCAAATATGGAGAAAATCATAATATCCAGAGTGAAAACCAGAAGTTCCTAACATATATTTTCTATTCACCAACACATCTTTACCTTTCAAATATCAACAACTGAAATGAGCGTATTAGGAAACGAAAGGAACAAGAAGAATGAAATCTTTTCCACCCCTGAAACATGACAATCCCTACTGTCCCAGCCACCCCTGGTTTGACACTACCTTGTAATTGGCTTACACTCTGGTTTATACACACTGGTTTAGGGACTTTATACACGTAAAAGTTATTAATTCTGTTCTGCTAATGTCTGCATGCACAGCTTATTCACAAAGTCAAATGTAGCTGTTCTGACAGTGACCACTACCAAGAGCAGCTGATATCTCTTCAGGTGTTTTACCCTCACTCCATTGCACTTGGCATTTGAATGAGGAAGCTCAAGTTTAAGAAAATATTCCTTGAGATCAACAGGAATATTTAATTAGTAGCAAATGTCTTAAAGAATATCTTTCCCAAAATTATCCTTGGGGTGGGACGATCTTTAAGAGGGACATGCGTTAATCCCCCTTTTCCATTTTTTTTTTTTTTTTTAAATCTTGCTGAACTCAGGAATTTTTTAACCATTTCTAATGGTTTATTCTGTCTTAGTTCTAAGCTCTCACATGTGACCAGCGCAGAGACAGACATCCTCTATAAAATACCTTTACAATTTATTTTTCTATACATAATTGCTCATCAATGCACTCAGAGCCAAATAAAAATGACCACGCTGCCCATCTGTTACAGCCACTTCAGATGCCAGCTCCAACTGGCATATTGACTGACACTTTGAGAATGGCCTCATGGTTAACACAGAAACCTGGAAATCAAGAGATTCAAGCTATTCCCAGGTATTTTAACATGTTTGGATTTACATGCTTCCATATGCATGGTTGAGGTTTTACTCATAATAAATACTGTGAGGTTCACAATAATACATTAAACTTTGCTTTAGAGAAGCCATACACAGCCTTCTACATCCAAGCATGATGTAGATGTGGAAGTGTTTGTAAGGAAGAAGTGACTCCAACAGCAAAAAAGCGTAAATCTGCATATTTTAGTCAGCAATCAGTTATTAATTTATTATTTCTCTTTATGTCAGCATTTTTTTCAATTAATTTCCAGTGACTTCTAGGAAAAAGAAAATTGTTGGTTAGGTACTGGAAATAACAGTCTGGCATTCTAGGTTTCCAATGTTATAATGCTATTTCCACAGCAAAAACCCAGTCTTGGATGGTGCAGATCAGCGTTAATTCCTTTGATAACTGTGCTGAATGAGAATTTGTACTACAGACAAGTTTAAAACACAGCATTCATTGATGCAGCAGTAGCTCTGGATATAGTTCTTTCACATCATTAATTTGCTTTTAATGGTATTGTTTAGCTGATCCTAAATGTAGTATTGATTCAAAGACTCTTACTCTTACACTTACATGTTATTTGACCTTACTGATCATGGCTGTCCTGGAAAATAATTTGAAAGGAACTGGAACCTGTTTTAGAAAGAAAACAGAAAGTTCAATTACAATCTCATTTCAACAACAACTTCTGTGCTTTTGTGAGATCTCCAATATTCTGTTTTATAAATTTCCCTTGATTTGTTCCACCGTTAACTTAATTTCTTGTTATGCCTATTAAGATCCACGTCAAATTTTCAATCAGTCCAAATTTTGCCAATCAGAGGACTAGATTTATTTTCCTGACTTCTCAGTCTTGAGTGTCATATTCTCTTAATATGATAAATTAAGATGAACTATGTGTTTACTTAATTTTTAAGCCTGTTCTTTTACATACTAATCAGATTAACAACTCTGGTTTGATCCTTTCACAGAAAACATTCCTATATGCTATTCCTGCGTATTTCTATATGTCTATACATATGGTTAACAAATATGTTCTGAGTTCATATTTTATTCACAGTAATACTGTATTTCAACATTTACATGCGTATATGTTTGTATGAGGGGAACAATCTAGGTTGTTATATCACAATGCCTCAACTTAACCAGGATGCCTGAAAAAGATAGACTAAGGTATTGCTAGCAGTTGGTTTGGAATTCATGCTGGGAAAAGTATTGTTACACAAGATGCTGGAAGAGAAGCAGTGCCAGATAGAATTCTCTGCACCAAAAAAACAGTTTAAGTAACCCTAGTTTGCAAGCCCATTGTTTTCTATCTCCCAAAAGGAGCCAGCCTAAACAAGAAGCAATGAAAAAACACCAGTCTTTCCTGCTTCAGGAACAATTATTAAACACATCGGTGTCAGAGATGATCCTTTGTATAGAATGGTGCACTACTTTTATCCTCATTAATAAAAGGTTATGACTTGACTTGATATTGTAATGTACACAGAGCTTTCATTTCATGTTTATGGGACAAGAATAAAAGTAATATTATTCAGATTACCTTCTATCATTGTAGGATATAGATTGTTTGTACTTTTCACACTAGATCTAGAGGCACTTAATTTTGATTCCAGCCTAAAGGATTTGAATGAACCCACAGTCAATGGTAATATCGCTTTTTTTCTCAGAAATCTATGACAGACTTAAGACATCTTTACCATAACAACTCAGGGAGGGGCATCTCAGAAAGTCTTGTTCTGACCTCCACTTTGAGATTTTCTTTAATTTCAGAAGTCTATGGAGATCTTACCAGTTTGTTCATTGAAGTGTAGTGTACCAATTCACAAAAGAGCTGCAAAGTTTCATCACAATTTTTCTCAACAGTGAGAGGCTTACACACATGGCATCTCCATTTTGTACATACATCAAGACAGATTGTTATTGTTTTCTTATAATCAGATATTTTATCAGGAGTATTTCAGGGTTCACTTAGATTGAGAGCTGTATTTCAGCCACATGCGTACAAAATGTCACCTTGAAATGAGATTTTTTCAGAGATGTATTTCCAAGGAGAACACAAGTGTTCTCTCTGCTGTTACCTCTCTCAATTGTTCTTTTGTCCCTACAGGAGGCACCACAGGACCATTCTATATAATGACTGCTGTTGGCAAATGTCAACAATGGAACAAGTGCCAACCCTCCCAAAGCCAATGCCTGTCAATGTCTGCTCCCTGGTTGGCAGAGAGCACCCTACTCAAATACTAAGAGGTTTGCTGGCTTCACTGTTTGCTATAATTCCCCCTGTTACAGAAGAAAACAGCTGTCCCTCGATCATGACCTGGAAATATGCCATAACAATTCACTGAGTTAAAATCCCAACTTGACTCTAGTACTAGGAGTCAGTCTCATGATCGTTGGTGAATGAATCGTAGATTATTCTTAAGGGGATAGAGTATAATAGATTAATTTTTAATACTAAGTCTGGAAATTGGTCTGCACTTGAAAAATCTTTATTGCACGTACAATTAACACAGCTCTGACATTTCATATGTTCAGAAGGCAGAGAAGTCAAACAAAACCTTCCTAGTGCAGCCACACTTCCTATCCCCTGCAGATATATGCTAGATGTTATACATGCTGGTGGGATTTGCTATTCATTTGTCAGATACAGATACAGACTGTGATCTACCCGTGAAACTCTGAGAGGCACCGATATATAGCTCTGAAGTAAAATAAATCACCTTTCTCCCCAGAAGGCATCTTTCTACTTTCTTATCTAATCTGCACATCAATTCAATTATATGTTGTGTTAAAATGCTTTGCTAAAGAATTTCACAACAGCATTGCATAGACAAATGGATTCACATTTTAAATACAAAGTTATTAATTAAAAATATATATACTATAAGACTAGATTTGGGCCCCCAGTGGCTTTAATCCTTTACTTATTTCAGTTAATAATAACCTGTAATTTAAAGAAACTAAAAATTAATGTATGCGCCATAAAGAACAACTCAGGAGAAATCTGTTTCTAGAATCTCTCTAAGTCTGAAGGTCACCTATGAATTTTTTAATTCCCTGCAAGGTATTTTCAAACTAATTCCAAAGCACAAAGTTTCACTGAATAGCTGACTTTGTTTTCGGGAGGGGGGTGGGGGGGCGGGGGGAAGAGAGAAAAAGAAAACAAAATAATATGAAAGGGAAAAGAAGACTGACAAAATTATATAATGTCAGATAAATGACTGTCAGTGTATATAGTTCACTTAAAGAGAATCCAGGTATACCTACAGTCACATTGATGGAACATTAGATTGCTTGCTTTGACAAATAAATTAGTTAAATGTAAGAATGCTGAAAATGGAAAAGGAAGACATTTTTATGGATATTTATTTCATTTCTGTATCTACTTCACCTCTGGTAGTACATTTATGTTGGAGGTCTGTCATTTTTTAATACAAATATAGATCCAGACTGAAAATAAACCATTTCCTTAGCTCTGTCTACTGTGAAATTTCCCTTTGCTGCATTCAGTGACATCTAGAGTAAGTTCCAACTTAGAACTCTTCAGGTCAGGAGCTTTGTTAGAACCATATAATGAACTCATTATTCATATTTTTATCACCACATAAGAAATAATAATGATAGTAATAACATTTCCTAAATATAAATATTTACGACCTGATAAACTCCTCACCTGGGAAATCATTTAGAGAGATGTATGTGAGACTCGGGGAAGCAAGTTTCTACTCCTGTACTTGCTTACCTCTGCTGATTCAGATGAGCAGCTGGGGATTCCCCCAACCTGGAAAAAAGCAAAGCTGGCACAAACCCAAACTAGGCCGGTGTTTAGCATACCTAAGAGTCTAGGCCACAATGTTTATTTGTCTATGAATATGTCTCTATTGTGCAAGGAGAACTAAGTACCATTAATAGAAAACAAATTTATTATCCAGGTGTCCTAAATGTCACCACAGTTTGCTTACCAGATCTAATTTTTTTTCTTCTCTTTCTTCTTATTATCAATCTCTAAAGCCTCTCGGCATAAAAATACAAAGTCATTTGTATCTTCTGAAAAAAGGAAAAATGTGAAGTGAGCAAAAGCAAAAATTCTGATTCTGATCCTTTCATTAAAAGCCATTGAAACAACTTTCATAGTACAGCACCATTTACTATGATTAAGAATAATCAAATCTGGACTTTAGCATGAATATATTATTCTTGCTTTCTGATTAGTTTCTATGTATTTACTAAGAGTAAATTTTTATGGTATTACTATAGGGTTACTGAACGCAAAAATTTCCATCTAGAGTAGTATTCTCCTGCTAGAAAACTCATTCAGTTCTACAGACACGGAAGCTGACCAGCACTTTGGTCATAATTTGTGACTGGAATGCTCCCTTGTCAGCTAGTGACAGGCTCTATCCAGCAGCCTGACATCCAGGAATCCAGGGCAGATGCTTGCCATATACGACACATTAAAAACCTACTATTGTTCATGGACATATAGGACACACTGTCTCTACAATGAAGAGTCAATCTGTTTATGCACGGTCGAAAGTATTTGGTACATGTTGAATGCCCAATATATGAACACGTACCTGACAGAAGTCCAAGGCAGAAGGCTTAGAACTGCTTTCCTTTGAACCTTCCAACATTCCTCAAGTTAAGAATTTGTTCTCACAGTTTACTACAGCTCATCCCCCAGTATTCTTTTAAGTACCTGAGAAAATACAAAAATCTTGCCAATCAGAACTGCTTTTGGGTGTGATAGTTTAGTTGCTAACATAGACATTTGTTGTTAATGAGCCAAACCAGCACTGACATTTCTCAATGCAAACAGGTCTAAAGAATGTTACAATTAATAAATTGGACTTTTTAATATTATTTTTAAACTAATTTATCACAGATTACTTTACAAAGGTAATGACTACAGGCAAATAAATGCAGGCAGACAATGCCGGCAAACAAAACACCATTACGTTCAGCTGTAGTTCAAACACTGGTTAAAGATCAGATGCTATAGATGAGAAAATAATCTTTCATGGAATACTGATCCCCTTCCACAGTGACACTTAGCAGCCAGAAAAGCCACCTTGTCTGCTGTATTAAGTACTAGCAAGTATTTGTACTCATGGACATTAAAACCTGCTTTATTGAACAATGGGATCCTCATCAACCGCTGTGTAATTGGCTTCACTGAGAGGCTGATATATTTTATTAGCATTTGATTTTACAGTTCAAAAAGCTTAACACAACTTCACTATAAATGATCAGTTCAACAAACTTTTTCTGGAATTACCATTAATGTTCAGTACTCTTCCTTATAAAAATACAAAAAAGCCAAAATAAATCTATGACAATTTAAAGACTATAATAACATCTATTTATTAAAAATAGTTGTAAAATAAATTAACAAATTTCTAAATATAAATTGTAAACATAGAAGAATACATCATATTTACAGTGACATTTTGTATATTATATTTAAATGTATTTTCAGGATGAAATAGAACAGTTTGCTTTCAGAAATAAGAGTCATCCATGTTCTTCCATGGAAGTGATAATACACAGTTTTTTATGAATAACTCAATCTTGTATTTGTGTATGATGGGTGAACTTTCAAAGACTAGACATTTCCAAACAGCGAGCAGATGGAGTTAATGCAACCTTCAGCCAACAAATGAAGACCTGCAAGTGTAAGCTCTGATTGTTCCCTCAAATCTGCTACTAAACAGGAGTCCTCACTGATGATTTCTGAAACAAGCAGAAAGGATTCATGTCAGAGAAGTCATCAACAAGGAAAAGTCACAGTGCTGTATACTAAAATTTCATGCTGGCAGTGTCGAATATTATCAGGCACAAGAGCAATCAACAAAAAGGTTGAGCTTTTTGCCCTGCACATTCTTAAACTTGAAGAGAAAATTACAGTAATTGAAAAGCTGTATCAGTCTATTATTAACAAAGGTCTAAATTTAACTATAAGCTAGTCTAAAACATCTAAATGTGCTCCCAAGTGGTATCAGTTTATGTAGTGTATGTGAACTACCACCTCAGAAATATACATTAAGCAGGACATGCTAATAAATAAAAGACTTGACTGAACACTGGAAAACTATTCTTACCTCTGAAAGCTCAAAAATCCCTTGTAGCTCTTTCTCTGTCATTGTAGTAAAAGCGTGTCTTGTGGTTGGGACAGACAGAGATGTGGGTTCTGAAAGGTAAACTGAGGCTGCAGAGTTAATAATCTGAATTAAATAAAAGTCTTCATTTGATCTTCTGACACCGAAGAAGATATTTCAGACTAACCTCTCATATTCTTCTCCATGAAATTAATTTAGCTATGCCCAAAACTGTAAAACTTGCCAGTCCTTAAATCTTGCTATGTCCTTCCTTTTAGCTTTTTGTTTGTTTTTTTGTTTGGGGGTTTGTTTGTTTGGTTGTTTTTTTTTGGTTTTGTTTTTTTTTTTTTTCCCCTGCCCTATTGAGAACCTCGAATCTGTTACTCTGAGTACTTGCAGCTTTTGGTACATGTCTGTCACCTGCACAACACAGGTAACCCCCAACTGAAAGATCAACATGGCTACAAAATTCAGAAATCTCTGCAGTAGCTGCTGCTGCCTGGAGAGCATCTTCAGAATCTTTAATGAGAATATAAAATGGTCAGGTCACTAGACAATATTGTGTACTGATATGCTCCCTTGTAATACAAAATACTTTCCTCACTGTGAATACAATTTGCAAAGCTTGGTGAAAGCTCATTCAGACTATCACTGTATTTGCCCTCTATTTCTTTAATCTTTTTTTGCCTCCATTCTGTTTTTTTTTTCACAGTGAGAAAGATGTATACACATTTCACATTCAAATAATTGAATTCCAGTGGAATTTTAGCCACAGCTTCTTAAAATACTATTCCTGCAACTACAGGCAGAACTCTTGGGCCTATTTTGGCATCCTTACAACATATTAATAAATAAATAGCCCTTTCCTTCACCTCTGTTTTTAATTTATCTTACAGTTTGGTTTTCCTAGTGATAAATGCAGTCAGTCTCTCTGACAGGGAGAAATGGCTTTAGTTTTGCTTTAAAAATCAGTGAACACAAGAAGTGTTAAGTTAGAAAGGTGGGGGGGGGGGCATATTTCAAATAATGACATCATTTTGGCTTTTGTCCTGTGTTCAGAAATATCTTTTGCATGTGGTGAACCCGTGGAAATATGTATTAAACCTCCTCCGTTTTCCATCGCCACTTGTTTTCACATACCTGGATGTACTCTGTGGTCACTTGAAAGCAATGCTCTGACAAATTTAAATGTATGTTACTCAGAAAACAGTAAGTGATCAATATGTTTTTTCCTCCAGACTCTCGATCCATAGATTTAATATTCAGTTAAAATGTTATGGTTTTTTTCTAGGAGAGTGATGCAAAATAAAGCTTTCTTTTTTTCTTGGTTTTTTTTCCTCCTGCTATGACTTTGTCCTTTGCAAATGTTAACGCTATGCTTTTATGTAGGCTTCTCAGGTTACTTAGCTGTATTAAGCATTATTCTGGAGCAGAGCTTTACTCAATTTAAATATGTAGCTGTACTGGTTTCATTGGTGCTCAGTCAGTGCACCCCAGCAGAATTTATACAGCAGAATATTTCATTATAAGGGCATGTTCAAGAAGTAATAAGCACCTCATCAAGAGCCCTCAAGGTCTTTTAGAAACATTAACTGAACAAGCTTTGTTTTACCAACGTGTGGTAGACAAGCATTATTAGATTCCCTAGCATCTTTCTCAAACATTTGGCGTTGTTAAGTTTGTGAACTGTTTCAAGGGAAGGGAATTCCTTTTTTAGAGAAAGTTAGTATTAAAATTGTGTGTCTTAAAAAAACATTTCTAAAGCAATTACTGAAGTTAACAGGAAAGTTTACTCAGCTATAACTTGTTCCAATCTGCAGAAACTTCTGCCTGATGACCTACCAAATTGCAAAGGTGACACAAAAATGTTTTGATGAAGGAAGTTTGGCTAAACATCAAAAACTTCTCAGCCTATTGCGTTTTACATCCTAGATCAGATTCATTGCATTGACCTAGAGCCAGTCAGGAGGAATAAAGATAGAAACCACTGACTGAATGAGGAGTTATGTGATATTTTGTGTGTAAGGCTTGCAAGGTTGTTATAAACATATTTTAAAAGAATTATGTAGAAGATATCTACTTTAATACAAAATGAATAACTAAAGGAAGTCTCTCATCTTTATGGCCCCTTCATAAATGAGAAGGGATAAAAAAAAATCTTGTACCATGTCTAGAAATATGCTACCTACTTAGGAGTTCTTCCACTGTTAGCACAAGTCATCATGATAATAAGTCATATCTCCCAGGTTGCAAGGCCACTTTTATCATCAAATGTGTTTCTTTATCTACCTTTTCAGGTTGCCTTGAAGATCAATTTTCTGTCTATCTCCCTATCTGTGTCTTCCTATCTAGCTATCACTTCCTCATGTAGTATTTTTTCCCTAAATAATCTCCTTTATGTTATCTCTACGTGTATAAATACATTTTTTTATTTTCTCCCTCTAAGGCTTTATCCTGCCTAAGTCACAAACCAGCTATAAAGCAATCCAGTCCTCTAAAGAAATACTGTTAATTTACTAACCAGTCTCCTCTTTGGCCTGTTTCCCCCTGTATTCCAATGCCAGCAAACGTACACATTTAATCCATTTTTGTCTTGGTTTAAAATAAAAAATAAATGTGGTACTTTGTCCTGTATGCCTTGTTTTTAGTGCATACTGGTGTTCTGTGTGTCTCATACTCTAGTTTCCTCTAGCATAATTTAAAAATGTTTTCATATTTCTATGTTGATCAGTATTTTTCTCAACTGAAAAATTCAGTATTCAGTATTGAAAAATGATTAATTTTATTTTTCCTTCTTCAGATATCTCTCCTTTCCTGTTCTTCACTGCCTTTCTGAAAAAAAAATAAAGAAGATATAATGTCTTCAAATAAATAGTCTATTGCTTTATAACGTGGAACAGTAAAGGCTGTAAAACAGCCTGTCTGTTTCTCACTTAATGGAATGAAATGACTTTACCCAGTGAGATGCTTATCCCTTCTCCTTTACTAAGCCATGGCTTTTTTATTGTCTAACTTTGCAGATTCAGCTCTGAACATATGAGTATCACTCTCAGTGAAGAAAATTAGCAATTTGGGGCAATACTGTATTACATTTGGTCAGTGCAACAGACAGCGTATTTTTAGGCACTGTTTGTTTATAACCTATTTTTTTTTCTCATGGCTCACAGAGGTGACCTTGTTTTAATACCTTCAGCACCTGATGTTATAAAAGCGAAATTCTTTTCAAATCTCCCCTGTTAAATACGTTCCTGCTCTGAAACAAATGCAAGATAATATTAACATTCTTTTCACAAAATACCTGCTAATTTGCTTGCAGTGAAGATAGAAAGTTTTTCATTACATATCACAAACTTCATTTATGTGGAATGAGTCACCAGGCCTTCTGAAAAGCCAAATGAGTACCTAATCTCTAATGCTGCCTTCAGCTATAACATCAATCCTCCCCAGTTCTACTCCTCTTTTATCAGCTATTCAGTTTTTAAAATTTTCCATTCTATTACAAAATTGTGTTGTTCAACTGTCAAAACAGCTTTGATTTGTGTTTTATTTTAATATTGAAGCATCAGAGAAAATGACCATGGAAGTATACTATTTTGTTGTTAGAGAAAATCAAATCAGTGTAACATAAAATTATTAACTCTGTTTTGCCCAATTGTTGACATAATTAACTTATTAAAAGTCATACTGCTGATAATAAACTCTGTGATATTCATCATATGTATTATTTTCTGAATTTTTCTCTTCTACAGAGATCATGCTGAAAGATGTATATGCTGTATACATAGGGTCAATGGTACACACAGAAGACATTTATAAGCTAAATCAGAGCTTATAGATCAATAGAAACTACCTTCTCTAAGTTTCTGTACAACTGAAAACAAGTGCACGAGACCATGCAAACCTTAAAATCTATGAGAAAATAGTTTGGAACTGGTCAAAGTAATCATCAGGAACAATATTTTGGCAATTTGTATTGAGTGAACAAAAAAATTTACAATGACTTGAAGTTACTTTTATATTTTGATCCAAGCTCATTGAGTAGTTTCAGGTGAAAGGTAGTTACCTAAAAGGAAGGAATAAATACAAAGCTCACTTCTGAAACCAAGGGCTATTTCATCTTTCACTCAGCAAGCTCAAGACCAGGAGGCTCATCCAAGATTCAGATTCTGGTCTGCTTCATAAAAGGAGTTTAACTCACATCACCAACTTTTCAAGCAAGTATCCTTTTGGTTAATAGTCTATAAAAGAAACGAAAGGAAAAGGAAAATAACCGAAACCCACATGTCCAAAACTTGCAATTGTAAGGATATATAATCACAGAATCACAAAATATTTGAGTTTGGAAGGGAATTCGAGATTACCCAACTCAAAACCTGTGGTTATTTTTTTGATTACTAAATAGTTCAAGTTTTTGCATGGATTGGTTGTATCTTATTCCTCAATGTATTAGATAATGGTAATGGGAAAGCTCCCACATGGGAGACCAAGTTTGGTTTCCTTCAGGCAGAAAGGTATCTCCCTAATCCAGTTCCCTGTCCACTGATCTACCCAGGGAAAGAGCTATCATCTTCCACGTGACCCATTTAGGCTTTCCCTTCTAATTTCAACTATCTTAAGAAAAAATGCAAGTACCTTTCATAAGAAATAAGTATTGTCATTTGATAATACATAGATCACATTTATTTCAGTAAAGATAAACAATGTAAACATTACATCTAACAGAAACAAGCACTTTCTTGTTAACTACTACACCGTATTTTCAGCTGCTTTTGATATAAAAAGAGCTAGCACAAATTCTAGAGCGTGATGGTCTAGAAGAGGAAAAATAAAAAGAGAATCAGTATGTTTGAGTTTTTTGCTAGCAGCTATGGGAATCAGTAGAGGTCACCAGCTGCAATCCATCATCCACCTTGGAATACCTCTTCTGCTGTGTTCCAGCTCCACACTCTCCTCTCCCTCTTGGGCCAGGACAACAGACTCCTCAGCCTCACCCCAGACCTTCACTCTTTTTAAGGATCCCTGTCCTATTCAGTTTCCTAGCCTGCATAAAAACAAGCATTCTTCACCAAGTGCATTTTTGGCAAATCACAGATTCCTGACTTTCAGAAGTCCTCAACTGTCTCTCACACACCACAAAAGAGATGGGAGTCTGCTGGAATATGTGCAACGATGTCAATTAGTCAAGCCATTATTACAAGACTGGGACTTGTAATTTCCTCCTCTGTCTGGCACCCAGAATGACTAATGTAACCTTAATGCTCATTGCTTCTGTAAACCCTGGCTTGAACTACAGATTGGTTGTATGACTTATTTACTGTGCAACAGATTCAACAATTCTGTAAATTTCCTTCACGGAGGTTAACAATGCACTGAAAATTTGTAAAGTTCTTCAGATCTACATCTAACCAAAACCATTAAGCTAACCAAATCATTACATGTTGACAATATTATTACTATTTGTATAATAAAATTATTTGACTAAAGTTTAATTCTCAGCACACAGAATATTCTTTAGTGAGGAAGTTTCTTTTGCTAAGAATCTCAGCCAAGGAAGCAGCATTTGATGGTAAGCTAATAATATTGAACATGAGGAAATGACTAGTACATAATATTTAATCAAAATTTCAGATTATATATTCTGTTACAGAAGTGAAAAGAAATAGATTAATTATTATTTTGCATTTATATTCTTCTTGTCCACTTAAAAGAAAGACAAGAATTTTCAAGTCACTGAAAAAAGCATATTCAGGTATATCTGAAGAATTTTCACATTAATTTTTAATTACTTTAACCATTTGAGTAAGAAAAGGCAAACAAAAAGCTACTATTTAAAAACTAAATATTTCAGATTTTGATTTCCAAATTATTTAAGAAACTTTCTAGGACAAAAAAGAATAAAATATTGAAAGAATAAATTTTTTTCATTGTCAAAAAGGACAATTTAGAGTAGTCTTAAACTGAAAAAAGCAGTTAAGTGTAAAGATGTCCATATATGTAAATGAGCATATACACATACATATATTAATTTAATTTGTGAATGGAGCATATATTTTGAACAGCCCAGAAGGTTAGAGAAACTTCACCTAGCATTTTCATATATGATTTTTGTTTAGCTACATTGAACACAAACTCTGTAGTTATGAGTTTAAAGCTTGATGTATCACACTAAATTGTATCCCTAGAGGTCACTGTTATTCTAGATGGATCTGTAGACTAACAGAATTACTGGGCAGTAAAAACATGACCCTTAGAAGTGGAATGTACAAAAATAATTTCTAGATAATTGGGCACAGTGGTAGTTCTACTACTCAGGATACTACTTACAGTGCATGCTGTTTCCAAATTACTTGATTACTCTTCAGATTTATGTAAGGATTTATATTTTGATAGGTAATTAAGGAATTAAAGTTCATAGGAAACCACCACCTTTGGAAAAAAATCGTATTTCATTACAGGAAGTTCTTATTATACCTATGCTTAAATTTTAGAGATGAGATAGCAAAACATTTTTTCCTGATGTTCACAATTCAAAACACTGAAGATTTTCTTATTCTAATGAGACACTTCTTTCCACACAGTGTTCAAATATGAACAAGATCAAATTTTTTACTTTTTATTTTTACCTTTTTTTTTTCCCTTTTTCTTTTTTTAAGGACATCGTGTTCTTGATGTTCTCTTTCCAGATTAACCTGGCTCATACCACACTTTATGGACAATATTTCCTTCTTCCCATCACGATAAATTGCATACCTAACATCTCTAGTCATCCTCATGTTGATACCTCATCAAAGAGTGATGTTACCAAACATGAACTAGTCACATCTGGTAACATCTTATTTTGGCTAGTGCCTCAGTCAGCCTTTTTTTTTCAAGCATTAACCATTGTCAAATGCTCCAGTAAGGCTTAGGGGTAACGTACACAAGGAATGGAGTGTAATAGTTAAAAATGATCTATTAGAAACAGTTGTATCATCAACTTCATTGTACTTCGGACACAGAAAATTAGTATTAAAGAGATGATTATGAGATGCTGCATGAAGTAGGATAATTTCATTATCCCAATGAAGAATATCAATTTTCATTAAAAACACACAACTATTTCACCCCATTTTTACGATGTTACTTCAGGAGCTATAGTAATTTTGCAGTATTTTTTGAATGTTCAAGCACAGTGTTACCTACTCACTGGGACTGCTTGCTGATGAACTCACAGAAATTTCATGAGGTCAAGGCAAACTTCCCATTGTGCATATGTAGTAGTAGAAGGATGAGGAATGCATCCTATGTACGCTTCACAGATTAATGACATATGTTAAACAAGCATTTGCTAAAAGTGACAGAAGAGTCAAAGAGTGAATTGCCAAAGTTAAACTTTCTTTACTTTTAAAGCAAATGCAGACAATTCCTCTTATTTCTTATTGGCAATAGCCTGTAAAAACACCTTGAGTGAGAAAACGCTTTTTCAAGAGGATTAGCATTTAAAGAGCCTTTATTGATGATCTGAAACTAACAAAGAAGTGCAAGTGGTATATTACCCTCTAAAAGTCTTGCTGCCAGTTGCTATTTTTAAACTAATGTTTTGATAATCAAGAAGATAAAGTGTGTTTTGATTTAAAGACCATAGTCTTTCTATTGTGTCAGTCAACAGCATTAAGATCATTTTGTTTTCAATTATCGTCTTTCATTGAGCACCATTATCACCCATCAGCCCCTAAACAAATATCACATTGTCCATCTTCCCAGGCAAGTACTGTAATTACTCAATAACTGCAATATTGATTCTGGAGAACTGAGTCTTACTGGCTGGCATACCAAGTTGCTTACTACCTCAGAATTGTGACAGTCAGATAGAGTTGTTTTTAATGTAGTTTCAAGCAAGAAATCACTCAAATTAAGTTTAAAGTTTTCTCTCCTTACTTTATGCCTGGAGTTGCTAAAATTGTATTCTTTAATCAGATTTTAAATCACAATTGAACTGAAAGCCCCCAGCTTTGCAAAGCTTTGCCGGAGGCCTGCAGGACTTAGCGTAAGCAAAGGCATATCGGAGGTTGCATAGCTCCTTTTAAAAACACATCTGCAGTGTTTTACTAAGATGTCATATTGTGAAACTTCAAATGCGTGGAGGGGAAGCCTGGAGTAAGACATTACACAGCCACGGTCAGTACATAGGCAATTTCAGCTTCTTATTTATAAAGCTGCTTTCTCACTCTTGCCTCACAGAACTTTTTTCTCTTGTCAATGCCTCCAATAACAAGTTAACAGCATAAACCTCATTATTAAAATGGCAATAAATTCATCCAACACTTGCATGTGGTATGACATGGAAACCATTTTTGAAAAATTTCATTGAGTTCATACATCTTTGGCAAATATTCTCAAGCAAACTAGAAGATCACCATGAAATGATGTCTATGAATCTGGCACTGACAATTTGCTGCAACTAGGAAACTGGAAAGTGTCCCCAGATGAAGACGTGGAGACTGCAACTGTCTCCAGCAAATCCATAACAGAAGGTGTTTAATACCTGTTCCATGCTGTTCCCTGCTCCACAACCCCTCCTGCAGGATGGGAAGGAGAATTATGAAGAAGAAAAAAAGCAAGATAATGACAGTCTAATAAAACAACACAAAGAGAGAATAAAGTCATAGTACTAATAAAGTGACAGACAAACCAAGCAATAGAAGGTGGGAAGGCTCTACCTGTGCCCAAGATGCCAACTTTTCCTGCTCCAGCCACATTGAAGCTACACAATGAAACAAGTTGAAAACAGGCATCCCCACCCCAGGCCAGCCCTCCCCTTATATAGGGGCAGGACTCAGGGTGGCATTGAACATCCCACTGGCTGGTTCAGTTGTTTATCCTGGCTGCAGCCCCTCCCAACTTTTTGAGCCAGCAGCTGCTGGTGATAATTAACCCAAACTGAACCCAGAACAAATCAGAATGCATTTAGAACAGCTGACTATTTTGTCCACGCCTTGCTTTTTTTAAAGGCAAGGGCAATGTATTTAGTGTGGTTGTAACAGCTCTGAGAGGGCAGGAAGTGAATGGACTGGTAGATAAATGCGCATTGAAGTGAACAAGTCAGTACTACAAGCTCTGTCATAATCTTTGTGTGGCATTTTTATTTTCTACCAGAAAGAGTAAATTCTGTATCGGTGTGGCAGTACAGAACAGATGCAACACTGACATAGTCAGCCTTGAGGCCCTCTCCTGCTTTGGAGGATTTTGCCTTTAGGAATTATCACAGAAGCCCCCCTAACTATGCTGCCTACCAGAAGTAAGCAGCAGAGCCACTGTGACTTCTTGAGAGGTGGGCACCATTTTGGCCACAGCCATATCCTGATATAATGGTGCCTAAGACCTCTTTCTGAGCAGCTATAGCTTATTGAAACCTAGTAGGGATAGCCATATTTTATTTTATATTTTTCTTTCCAGTATTCATTACATAGTATTTACCAAACAGAAGCTAGAATTGCACTTGTACTGTACCCTTCATTCAACTTGTTTGGATCCCACTGATGGTTTTCAAAGATTTCTCTGGACTTGTATAACTCTGCTCTGCAAATTTTGCTATATCTTTAGATTATGAACAAGTGTATGAAATAACTTCAAGCCTAAGGCAGAGTCTTGAAAAATCTTAGTATTCTCTGATTTTGATGTAAACTGGTAATTTTTCCTTCTTTATTTTTAAAATGCTTTTGGCTCTTATTAGATTGAGAAGATTTGGGCTCCATTAGTTTTGTGGCATAGGCAAAAGGATTCAGATAGTCACACAGAGTTATACAGATAATTACTTATAGCCTGATTCCATAGATGATAAAACATTTTACATACCTAATAATAAAATTAGAAAAAAGAAAGGATAATGTAAATATATGCCATCCTTAAGGGCATTTTATAGAAGCAAAGAAGATCTTACAAGTAGTTAACAGTCATGTCCTCAATGTTTCCAACTGCATCTTGAAAATTACCCAAAGTTTTCTAATGCAGCTTTTATCATGTCATACTCGGTCACAGTTAGAAAGAAGCTACCTTTTGTGGGTAGAAAAAGGTGACCTCCATAAAAAATCAGCTTCAGCTTCAGCTCTGGAGATCACTGAAACAGATCGTAGAACATTTTAAGTGCTATTATCAACAGTGGGAAAATATTTCACAATAGCTGAAAATAGAGGACAAAAGCTGAAGTTCCTATTCGTTTCCAAAGGAGAGTTTTCCATATGGGAAAGTTGTCTTCATAGGACAGCTGCTACTAAGGAACCTCTGCACTGCAGGGAACTAATACAAGCAGGCTGCCACTAGACATTTACTTTGCATTCAGATGATCAGTATAGGAGGATTATAGAAAGGCCTATGAAAAACAGAGCTGGAGCAGATCAAGTTATGCATCGGCTCTTTATGTACTTAGGGCCCAGCAAGTTCCACACTGGGGAAGAGAAGAGGTGACAGAGATCACACCTGAAGTACAGATTTGGACCAGCCCGAGCACAGGCTCGCTCACTGATTTGTTTGCTGCACAGTGGCAATATGGAACGTCTAAAGTTCAGAATACTCCAGCTTGGGATCTTGACAAGCTCTCTTCTAGAAAAGATGGCATTTCCTTTGCTGTCAGTGTGAACTCACTATTGAGTCACAGCCAAGGAGCAGGATAGAAAGTTATTCCCTTGTACCTCTTACCATTAATTGCCATGTGAGTTCTCTCTTCAATGTTTAACTTGCAAGAGCTAGTAGTCTAGAGCCTTTCTCCCCCTTAAAATCAAAGAGCCGAGCTTTTTTCCCCCCTTTACACCAGGAGGAGATGCTGTTTGTTTCTGCTTTCCAATGATTTCCGTGCTCTGCTCTGTTCCAGCAGTGCCTGAAGTGAAACAGTGTTATCAGTAGTAAGCTGCTCAGGTGTGAAGTGGCCTCTTAGCTTGTAACTATGAGTTTCCTGCACATTCTGCCCCAAACAGTAGCTAAAAAGAGGATATCTGAGATCAGGAACTAGTCTAAGCAATTATTATCAGTAGTGCTGCAAAAGACAAGTCTAGTGCTTGCTTTTATTCCAGTGAGATGCATGCCTAAGTATATTTTGATTTGGATGAAGGAGCAATAGACTCACACGGCCCAATCCCAAGGCCCTGTTGCATAACACAGATGGAGGCAGATAAATAAACTCAGCATTATTCAGGATCAAGTCTACTCAAACCTTTCCTGTTTCTTCAATTACTTTTCACTTCTTGCTTGCGTTTTTATACATTCAGTTCATAGTGAGGTAGTGTGTGATGGTGTGCAACTGCCACTTTAGGGGAAAGTTACTAAATTTGTATATCATCAGTAAATCAGTAAGATGTATTGCTCTAGCTGAATTTCTGCTTGACCTCCAAAAGCAGTCTAGGTCCTAGCAGCAGCTGAGCTTATCTTCCCGGAAGAAGCTGGACAAGATGGTCACTGATGAAAAGTAATGATCATAAATTTTGTAGGAGCTGGTGGAGTCTGACTCCCAAGAGCCTGAATTCAATAAATCCTGCAACACATTGGCAGCTACCAGTCAAGTGTGAATCTGCAAGCTCTAGCTCACAGGTACCACTGAGTGTAAAGCTCATCACGATGAAGATGTTCTCATCTCTCATGAGTGAAACATCTTCTCTGGAGCTCAAGAGAAGCTTCAAAACCAGCAAGTGCTTGAAACCTCTTCCCGGTACAGACAACGGCTTCTAGCTCCCATTGCGTTCTAGCTCAGCAGGAGCTGGGAAGAAAGCAAAATACTTCCAGTCAGCTTGAGAGTGAATGACTCTCAGCTCCTGCTGAGCTGAGAACCTTATAAACATGTTTTTTTTCCTTACTGTTCAGGTAACATTAGAATCCTGTACTGTGCCGATAGCTTTGGCAAACTCCTGCTGAAATCAAAAGAAATCTTTCAAGATGCTTCAAAAGCCAGTGTGTCAAGTCATATATCTGGGCTAAATCAGACTGTGCTTTAAAAATCCTCTGGAAGATAATGATTTCAGTGGGTTTTTTCCTTCTTTCCTTTTCATCCAAGGATATCACTGTATAGGAGAAAGTGACAAAAGTGGAAATCACAAACTGCAAAAGCACTTTCAGCTGCTGGGTAAAAATTTCATACAAGAAAAGAATTGTCTTTTTATTGTCCCATCTTATGTTCACAAAGAAATACAAAATTGAATGATACTGTTCCATTCGATACACTTTAAATCAAGACCAAGAGCATCAGTTAGGCTAGTGTGAGACAACAATAAGACAATAAAGCATTCAATGCATGATAGGACAGAGAACTAATATGGTGCCATATAAAAGTATTTTGTTTCTATTTTTTTCCTAACAGTCTATATTTTAACTCTATTTTTTACTCTTTATCATATGATTTAACTGCTTTTCTGGAAATAGTTTCCAGGGTATTTTTTTGTTTAATTTCTGCATTCATTAACTGGCTGTGAATGTTTTTTTTTTGGCTTGCTGCCTCTTTCCTGCCTTAGGGAGTATTTCTCAGTAGGTGCTGAGTCCTGAAGTGTCAATTCAGAGCAATGGAGACAGGTGGGCCGTCAGCAGGAGTAGTAAAGTGATATGCTACTGTAAATATGAAACTGGGACAGCCCACAGAAACAATCTATTTTTCCTTTCAAACTTCAGGCATGACAACTCCTAAATTCTAAAAGCTAGATTCATGTAAGGAAAAAAAAGTACCATTGTTAAGAAATCAATTTCTTATTTTAAGAAATTTTCCTCTGTTGTGATTTGTAGGCATGTTTAAAAGAAAGAGAACGCTGTAAAGGCTCAACACATGGATATTCAAATGGCTGCATTTGGAGAACAGCTTTTCCCCCTCCTCCTCCCCTCCCCCCCACTTGGAGACAATTGCAAATGAGCTAATATTTCTCCTTGAGTAAACAGAGATTTAACATATTTTAGATGATACCGTAGATATCAAGAACACACACATTATTGTTACTAGTAGGAGTATTACTAATATTACGCTGTTATTTGTTTTTGTCAGTTTTGAAGTCTAGAATTGTTCTGAATGAGCTCTTTTTTCTTCCTCTTCCTTTCTGCTAATACTCCCATAAACATGCATACATTACTTAATTATCACCAGTGCTGAAGGAGAGAAAAAAGAAATACTTCCAGCCTGACAGAGAAAAGAGTTTTGTTTCTTTTTTTTTTTTTTTTTTAATGGAATAATTAAAGACATCTTTAATATTTCTGATAACTTTAAGAATATCAAACCAACTGCACATTTTTAATCTTAGACCACATCCATACTTGAGGACCACATGATTTTAACAAATAAATGGAATTTCTCAGCTTTCAAAATGCTAATAAACCATTGGAATTCTGGTGAGAGGGAGATAGAGGGGTCAGAACAGGGTTACTAAAAGCAGGAAAAGATTGTTGTTTCACACTCAAAAAATGTACTCTCTTACTTACAAATATTCTGGTTTGCTTGCTAAGGCCACAGAGTGACAGCTTTTCTTGTTCACCAAGAGCCGCTCTTCTGTGTTCAGAGTGCACAAAGGAAAACAAAATTACTTGTACTTAACAATTTTATAGGGCTCCTAATGTCCTAGTCTTGGCTGGGGTATCTAAGCAATTACATGTTACCCATAAATAAAGCAACAGCAAACCAGTGGCACTGGAGCACCATTTGAACAGGCAGCAGCTTTCACAGATGAAAAAAATAAATAAGCAAAGATGAAAAAAAAAAAAAAGCAGTAAGAGAATCTGACTCACACATATGAAAGAGCATGAGTGAGATACTTGCACTTTATCAGCTTTGTTGCCTTGAGCTTGTTATGGTCATTTCCATTTCTTGAGACACTAGAAAGAACCAGTACACTGTCATTTTTCACAGAAAGAAATGTGAAACTCACTCTGAAAAAGACTTTTCTGTCAGGTGAAATTAAGAGCAAGGGATGTATTGGTAGTTTTGTTTCATAAACACCATATGGAAAACTTCAAACTAGAATCCAAGAAGTCCCACCTAAACATAAGGAAAATCTTCTCTACTTTGAAGGTGACACAGCACTGGAACAGGCTGCCCAGAAAGGCTGTGGAGTTTCTTTCTCTGGAGATTGTTAAAACTTGCCTGGACGTGACCCTGGGCAACCTGCTTTAGGCAAACCAGCTTTAGCAAGTGGGTTGGACAGGTACTTCCAGAGGTCCTTTCCAACCCCTACTATTCTGTGATTCCGTCAGTCATCAAAGAGTAGTAAAATGTGACACCAAAAATCCATTACCTTTGAGTATTTATGGAAACTTGCATCTGAAGATCTTTGCCAGTTATGATACTGTCTTCTCAAATAGTAAATCAGGAAGTTCTTCCATATCTTAGCTACTTGAACCTATTTATCACATGCAATCAAAATTCACTGTTAGAATGCAACAATAATTCTAAAAACGGACCATTACATATTAAGGCAGTTTCATAACTTAGTAAGACACAAGGCGAGAAAAAGGATCATTTTTAACAGTGTCACCTCCCTTGTAAATTCAAAGTGATACATATTAAAAAAAAAAAAAGTAGATATTCAGCTATAGGATATTAAATTCCTTTCATCTCAATGGAAATAGAACACTCAAGAGAGTCTGTACTTTATTAATGGAAGCCTGGCTATTGCTAACAATTTCCTCTGGTATTTTTTTGTGGTGTTTTTTCTGTGTGTTTTGTTGTTGTTGGTGGTTTTGTTTTTTTTTGTTTGTTTGTTTCCTCTGCATTTTTGTTGTTTCTAATTAATACTCATTCCCCAATTTAAATATTTTAAGAAAGGCAAAACCCCTAATTGTTATGCCTGATGCCTGAAATGTTAGAACCCTGGGATACTTGAAGTCCAAGAGCTTAACCATTTCCTGCTTTAGCTGATGCTGAACTCAGCAGTATTGCATATGAGCACCTAGTTCCGTGATATACTATTTCATCTGGTTCTAGAAAATAACTAAATGCAAGAGGAACTGTTATAAAATATTCCTGTGTTGTGTTAAACAACTGCTCCATTCCATTGCAGAGGTGACATTTAATTGACAGCTTAAGCAATTCTGAAATACTGATCGAGCAGATAATGGTTCTTAAAGAGTTTTTTGAACACCTTTAGAGTATCTAGTGAGGTAATACATATAAGTGTAAGCTTACCTCCTGCTATTAGTCTCAGAGAAAATGCTAAGTTATGCATAACGTCAGCAGTAGAATACACAGACTTTCAATTTTTAAGTTTCTTATACATTTTTGCTGTATGAAGGTCAGAGAAAATTTGCAATAGTAACCAATGAATATTTGAAGTGGAGCAAAATATCACATGTATTGAGTCTTGATCAGAAAGCATAAGCTCCAAATTTAACAAGTCTTTCATTAAATTCAGTCAGACATCTTAGTACAAATAGTAAACCAATCTGATTACCAGAACACCATGTCATATGGAAGTCAAGGGGAATTTTTTTCACGTAAAATTTACATATGTTAAATTGGCTTGTGTGCTACGTATTTGGCTCTGCCTCTCATAGGCACATTCTTGTGTTTGAATGCATTGATTAGTGTAGCAAGTTTTCAAACTCTAAATGGATCTAAAGCTGATTAGAATTTATTATTTGCACTGTTTTTCAAGCTAAAAAATATGATTGGATAAAAAAAGCAAAATAGATGTTATTATTTGGCTTCTGAAAATAATAGTTGCCTTTTCAAAATTCATGCTATTAAAAACCTTTTTTAAGCTCACATCACAGCTACTTTAAATAAACCTTATTGGGCTACATTCAAAGTTTATGCCAATTTGTCTGTGCTGCTTTCTTCTGAAATAAATGTGTGAGAAATGTTCATAAACACATTTTCCCTTTGTGTTCATTAGAGCTGCTACATATTTCAAACCAGTTCCAAGGCAATTGCTTCTCTGCATTGCAAAATGCTTAAGAATTTAGTTGGGTGGGATGGGAAGGTGGCTGCCACAAAAAAAAAAAAAAAATCAGTTTATATGGTGGTTAGAAGAATTAAGACCAATGGTTAGTGCTGCTGGTTAGCCATACCAAGCTGTACAACGCTTTGAAAGATCATTATGTAGATATATTCTGTAAGGCTTTAAAGAACAAAAGATATTAGATGTGCACACATGGAGAGATTACTTCTGCTAAAACTCAGCTTTGTCTTGGCTTCTAGAAAGGACTGGATGAATCTATTAGCTCTCAGTAAACAGTTTACAAACATCAAAACTAGAAATAAGAAACCCCATTTTTTTTTTCACTGTTACTATTGCAAATAAAACTTGCTTGTAACAGACCATTTTATATTCATAGAAATATAACAATTAGATCACTATAACCAGCAACTATAATGTATGAAAATTTAATAACATCACAGTGAATAGAGCTCCACGCTGCATACAAAACTGCCAGATTTTAATTGAGAGCAGTTTCTATTTCTAGGTTTTTTTTTACTGATAAATCTTTCGAGGAAAGTTTCAGCACATGACAAATATTTTTGACATTTAATTTAAGATCCATCCAAAAGTGTACGATGGAGTCTTTAAACATGGAAATCTAACAGTTGCTCAAGACCAGCAGATAGCAAATGAATAGTGAGAAGAGCTTAAGTAGCACAGATATGCTTCTGTGTGATTCGAAAAATAAATAATATATACATAAATGTATCTGGTTTTCTTCAAACACAGTAGTGCGGTTCTTTATTGATTGTGAGTAATTATTAAAACACTGGGCAGGTGTGTGTGTAGATACACATATAGATTTGAAATCTAATTGAAAATTAAAATGTAAGTGATTTCAGTCATATTACATACTAAGCATATTGTAAACAAAAGCATATTTGTAAGCCAAGTTACTGTTATAACACATCTATACTTGTATAACAATTATAGGCATTTAAACATGTTTATACAAATACATTTATTTATATGTATTAGTTTTATATAAATGTATTCTAGTAAATACATATGTATACTTATTAAAGGTGAAAGTGGAGCTGCAAAATGTACATAAATTCAGGCTTTCCCAATTTCTCCCACAGCAAACAGAACAACTGGCAAAAGTACACAATTTTATTTTATTTTTTCCTCAAAAAAGGAGTCTTCAGAATAACTCCATTTAATGAATGCCCACTCAGATTTTTCGGCCTGTCAGTAGTCTGCCTGGAAGGCTCTTTTTCCATGCAGCCAAAAGATTTACATCTGCCAAAAGCCTCTGACATGATGGTAAGGTGGGTTGGAAGCTATTGCCTGCACAGTAATACTGAAAAGATTCAAGAAAGCCGTCATTGCCCCCTTCTGCAATGGAAAGATTTGGTTTTACTTTAATTTTAAAAAATTTTGGAATAAATTTTTACTTCGTAAAATAGACCATTTCCTATATGAAAGATAGAAGATATGTGCCTCATTAAATCTCTGGTAAGTAGGCATATTTTGACTGTTTCAGGGAATTATTGACTCCTGGAACTATTGGTAGAAAGGTAACAAAATTAGGCCTCAAATTAATATAAAAAAAAATCAGAAAATCTTCTTAAGTTTTTTTGGTCAAATTCCCAAATGCTGGTAGTTCTATACTTAGCCACTTAAGCAGTCAAAGGGTCTACTGCAAGAGGAAAACACTACTTTTTTCCTAGCACATTATGTATCTATGCAAAAAACAGCCTGGGAATATGATCCTTCATCTTATGTGGAAAAGAATGTGGAAAATCTTGCATGTTTTCTAGTGGGAAATCTTTTCCTTTAAAAGGAAATTTCTACACTGAAAATTGTCTCTTGATGGTGTAATCTTTTTTTCTAGGTAACTTCTATGTTGTTTTGGGGGTTGTTTTTTACTTTTGCTTGTTTGTTTGCTTTGGTTTGGTTTGGTTTTTTTAGGGAGAGAACCGAGCACTTCCAAATGGAAAATCTACTGTTATTTTAAAACTCTAATGTCTCAACAGAAATAATATGATTTACTTGTGTGACCATACCATTTTGTGCTGCAGGTGGCTAGTTGGAAGTGACCCAATGCATGTGTACTCTGTACAGATTCAGTATACATCCTGGGAGGTCTTTCTGTCTTGCCATGAAATCCAGACTGTAAAAAAGACTAAAGCATGAGATTCTAACCTAGGGATCCCTGGAGGTCACATAATGGCATTTCTGAATGTTCATAGTTTGGCTGAAAATTAATACTTTTAATCACAAAATGTTTTAGGCTTTCATTTCCTGCCAGAAACATATATTCTGCCTGACAGCAGGAAACAAATGGACAAGATTTGTATACCAAAAATAGGGCAAAGTATTATATTAAAGAACTTAACACAAAAGAAACCAGAAAGACAGTTACAGGGTTTAGTGGAGAGTGAAAAGAAGGAGGATGAAAGAGTTTCACAGAGTTAAAACATGCCAGTTTCTACTGCTGTACTGCTGGAGCTCTGTAAGTAAAGGCCAATGTTTGGAAAGGAGTTTTTGCAGTAGGCACTCCACAAATACACATTCCTTTCCCAAAGAGCTTACAATCAAGCTAGAAAACAATTTGCCATGACCTCAACGACCAGTACTTGCTGTTACACACAGTAGACATTTCAGAAATTTTGTCAATTGATGGTAAAATGTTGGTCCGTGAAATGAAAACAACCTAGACTTCTCTGAAAAAAAAACAGAAGTAGTATCAAGTTGTGCAACATTAAATATAGACACGTGCTCTGTGCTAAATGCAGATTCCTGTTTCAGATAATAAAGATATATCTAGCTGCTGGAGAGGGTGTCCTGCAGCTAGCACCCATGAGAAAATGCAGTGAGCTGTAAATTAACAGGAGCTTTGGGATTTATTTTTACTGAATGCAATGGCCTCAAACAAGTGTAAAACAGTTCTTCTGTCAGAGAGACATCCGAAACAATTTATGACCTGTTCTTAGTTAAAAATTACAGGAAAAAAACTTTGTCATCTTTATTCAGGATGCCCTGGATTCCCTGCAGGTTGACGATAGCTTTATCATTTTTTTCTCATTCTGAGTTTTTAATACACTAAAGAAAACATTTGGATTAAAAATATGACATGGCGATTCCAAGTTTTCTCAGTATTTTGATTTTTATCTCATGTTATTATTTACTACAAGGAAGGGAGTGTTCCCATTATTTTATTGTCTTATTTAAGCCTTTCATCTTAGATTAATTCAACTTTTCTTTCCTTTAATTTATTATATATGACTGGAGATAAACTTCCATCAAGACCTACTCTCTCGTCTAGATATAAAAATTTTCTCTTCTTGCAAAGGTAGTAGAATTATTGTTGTAGAAGCAAGTCTTGCAAGATTCTGGGCACTATATTTCTCGTTGGGATAATCTATATTGTATTTTTAGCATGCAACTGTATTAAAACTTGATTTGTGTAGACATTACCACAAATTGCACTTAGAAAAAAACCTAAGCCTAGACACAGAATCGCAAACCGGTTGAGGTTGGAAGGGACCTCTGGAGGTCATCTGGTCCAACTCCACGGCACAAACAGGGCCACCTACACCCAACTGCCCAGCCCTACGTCCAGACAGCTTTTTAATATTTCCTGCCCAGGTACAGGACTTTTCACTCCTTTTTGAACTACATGAGACTCCTGTCCACTCTATTCTCCTACTCTTCTCTCTTTCCCTATTCTCTCTTCCTTTTGTTCAAGAAAGCTGTAAACACAGCAAGTCTACAGACTGAACTCCTTCGATTATTCACAGGACGTGTGCTGTTTTCATCGAGAAAAGGACAAATTTCTGCTGGATTATGAGTTTATGAGAGGTGGACTAATTTGATTTTTTTTTTTTTGCTTGAAGTTCTTTTTATTTGTTGTTGTTGTTTGTTGGGGTTCTTTTTTAATACATAGGAATTTATTAGAAGTCTACTCTTTCCTGTTTCACATACAACTGTCCTAATGACCACTGGATACTTGACAAGTAAGAAGATATTAGAGGAATGTTTCTGAAAATCTTCTGACGTTATTTCCTTGTAAATGAAAATTCACTTCAGACTTTTTTATGTATTTGATTTCTTAAATCATTAAGCTATCTTCTAACACCCACTAAGAAACTGTACCTGAAACTTAGTATAATACTGGAAACAAAATCCCATGGTCCTTCCTTAGTTTTGGGAATAGACTTTAATGAGAAGTTTAGAAAACTAAATTTTACATACAGACTCTAAATTTTAGTCCAAGGGTCTTAAAATTCCTTTGCTGGGCTGAAAATCTCCTGCTATGAGGGTGGAATCTATAAAGTAAAAACATTCTTTCTCACAAAAAAAGATACAGCACTTAGAAGTTCCAGGGAAATACATGAAATACCACTCCTAGCAATTTCAAAATACAGATATACACATATCCCCAAAGGCATACAATTGCAGAAAATTTTGTTGAAAGATGTAAAAATGTAAAAAATAACATAGAAAGTACCAAAATTAATACCAGTTGTGCAGTCTTAACTAGACTTCCTTGAGTCCATGGATGATGATGATGATGTCATCTTTAATTACATAACTACATGTAGTTTTGTTTATATTTTCCTCATTTTTTAATGTAGTTGAAAACCCTTTATCTGACTCTCAAACCAGTTGAATTGCTGTAATTGGAGAAGACCCTCAAGAACTTAGCCTGAGACAGAATGAGATGTTGTTTCAAACAGTAAACCTTTGGTAAAGTTACAAACCACTGAAACCGTAAGAAATATTGAAGATCTTTTGGTAATAAAGTACAACTGGATTTTGAAACCTGGTCCTTACTTGTGGAACCATGGGTAGCATCCTGACCTAAGACTCTTCTCTTCCTAGCACAGTCAGGTAGGGAGCAAAGGTAAGAGGACATACCCTTGTTTTGGCCTAGTCACTGTGTTTTGAAGCGGGTGGTGCAGAGTGGTGGTGTAATTTGCTGTGGGTACAGGTGAAGAGAGACTCAGAGGAGACTGCTCTACTCCTTGACTGCTGTGATTTACGTGTTACTTCTTTTTCTGAGCTCTGCCTAAAAGTACAAATTGGTACACTGAGTATAGCATATCTGAAGAAAACGTTTGCCAAGAGGTCTGAAGTGATGGACAGTTTTATTGCATATATCAGAACAGTCTTGAGATTCCATCTACAAAAATTTGAATTCAGCTCTTGGGGGGATGTAACAGTATATTTTAAAAATTAATTTGCACAGGCTAGAAATATGTAGGGCCTATATAATAGTGTCTGATCTGAGAAAATCTGTCACTTTTGTGACAGAAGCATACTGCTGCTCTCAATCATACTTGAACCTGAAGATCTAGGACAGCCTTAACAGAAAAAAAGCAAAAGAGAAACATGACACGAGGTCAATTTTGACAGCTTAAAACAGTGGTATCTGCAAAACCAATGGAATCATACGATTTCTCAAAACATACAATGGATTATAGGAGAATACAGCTTGCAGGCACTCTGTTTGGATAGATGCCCAAGACAGACAACAGCATATGCTCAAGCACAGGGACATCAGGGTAACGGAATATAAAATAGCTCTGTGCTTATCGTAAGATGTGGGAAGGCAGCCAGGGGCCTGTAATCCCAAGAGGTATTTCTAGGGGCTAGTGGTTGGTACTTGGTGATACTGGTGTTTGCTACTAGGTGTCCGTCTATGATTTTCAGATTGAACGGACTGTACAATACTAGCAACCAGAGGAGCGTCAGATCACCTTCAAGCACCAAGCACTCCTGTCACCAGTAAACAACGAGAAATGTTAAGGAATAATAAATCTTCATGATGAATCAGCACAGAACGACTTAGGACCACTGATCATATAATTGTGATTCATTTGAGGAAATGCTCAGTGCCTAATGGCCCTCAAACATCTACATGTGCATTGCAGTTGTTGATGCTAATTGTCTAATTGTGTAGGATGGAGAAACTAATTTTTTAAGACATGCTGAGGGATCTTCCTTTTACTTTGTATTTTAATTTTATCTTCTAGGTTTAATTCTTTTCTCAGCAGAAACATGAGAATGTTCATAAGAGAGAAATATTGATCATTTTTAGACTCTTAAGGAACAGTATTTTAGTCAAACAGCACATCTGGTCTCTTCCTTTTGCACTCAAACGCAAAAAAAAACTAGGGTCGATAAAGCAACGCATTTGTACGCTCAAAGGGACAAATTTACAAAAGGAGTCAGACAACACCTACAGCAGAATCTAGAGCTAAAGTTCTGCATCTGGTACGTAAAGCTAAATATCCGCACTATGGGAAAATGCCTTCTTCAGTTTGAGAGTTAGAAAGAACAATTAGTTGCTGATTATGCATCACTACACTACTCCTTGAACATCCCATAGATCTTGTAGTTCAGAGGAGGAAGCAATCAGGCCTAGATTTGAAGATTTCAGCCATTCAAATGGATATAGACTTGGTCTTGAACCTAGGATTCTGAACCAAGTTTTACAATGCACTGGCAACGTACCTGCTGTCCACAAGCCACCAATTGTGCAAAGTGCCTGATATGTCCCTAGTAGGAGATAAAACCTCCTTTTGTGGATGACAATCCACACGTACACTATGCCTTGAGTAATCCAAATTTAATTACTCAGTGGTGGGATACAAATTCACATTTCCCACCTCACCTAAAAAGATCTTTAGCTACAGGAGCTGATAAAAAGTTCTGCAGGATGTACTCTTAACCCGATCTGTTAAAGTGCTCTACTTGTGTGGCATAATTAAAAAGACTTGTGAGCCTGTCTCTCAAGCCAAACAAAATCCTGGAGTGCTTATCTGGAATTCTCTTCACAGTACAGAGGTACTGGTCTCTGAGTTAGAAGGATAAATGTATACATAAAGAACTGTCCTTGCTCTTCATATTTTCCTTGAATATTTCCTATAAAAGATTGTGCTAGACTTAATTGAAAAAAACATTATTTTTTATTACTATTGTCGATGACTATATTGGTTGCTATGTGCATTCAATGAGTTCAGCAATACAGCAAGCTGAACGGAATTCAGACTCATTTTGAGGCGATTGTTATGAAATTCAAGACGATGAAAGCAAAAGGTAATATAAAAGTTATCAATTGTCAGGGTGAAAGGAATACACTAACAAAAAGAGAAGTTTTGCTTCCCCTGACACACCAGACCCCTTTCCCACTGCTTAGCAACGAATAAGATGCCACTTATTTTCAGATAGGGAAGAGAAACAGCAAGAAGGCTGCACACAAAGCTGGTATCACCGCAAGTGTCCTGTACAGCTCATTGGTGCACGAAGACTTGGCCTATAATGAATTCATTTGCATTCACACGCAGGCCTCCTTGTGTGGACATCAGTCCAGACTCAGGGAGCTGTTGTTTCACCCAGTCAAAAGAAATTTGCACATGAAAGCCACATCCGCATTACTTTACTCTGCAGCTCACTCAGTATTGCCTTTTTAGACCAAAGCAAATCTAAATCTATGATTAAATCTGCAGAAGATTGATTTTATTTCTTGTGGATATCTGCTAGACTCGACAAGTGGTGAACAAACACAAATATAATTTCAGGTGTTACTTACCCACTCTCCATTTCTGAATCTAATCTTCCTTCATACAGACCCACAGAACTGCAGAATTTTCTCAAATCTCCCCAGCCAGCTTTTCTGCCAGTTGGCAATGTGAAGGCATTCATCTTTTCAGTATCGCCATGCCTTTCCAATTTAATTGCAAACTTTATTCTCATGTGCAACCAGGAATGAAAGGAACAGGCATGCCTGGTGTTAAATACTGATTGCATTACATTGGAAAAGACTGCAAATTGTGTCTCTATCAGATTAGTAATCCCAAATAAAAAATTACGCTAGAAGTTAACACTGGACCATAAAGTACCTAAGGCTAATTATCCACATGGTAATTTCTTTTGCCATCAACACACATGTACAAAGCACTGCATATGGCTTTTCAGTTACATTAGTGATTCTCTACAGGTCCTGACACTGATACAATAATTTACACTTGATGTGGAGGTCAGCTGTTGTCCTCCTTGGTTCTTGTTATCACCCTATTTCTGATGTAAATTTATTCTCTCTCTCATAAATAAACAAACAAACAAATAAATAAATAAAGTAGAAGAAAAACCCTTGGTGTCCGTAATGTCTGGGGAATGCATCATATGAGAGAATTCAGTCACCAAGTCTTTGGCTTGTTCACTGAACAGCCCCAGCACTGACAGCGGAAATTCCTCTATAGCATCCTGTTAATGCACTTCAATCTTGACCTGAAAGAACCTTTATGGCTGACAGGATAGTTTAATTTTCATGCCCGTTCAATCTTTGGCCTCTGTACTAAGACTGCCAACAGGGGTGCAAATTAACACCAATTATGCAGATGTTTTATGTACTGGGCTGAGAGCACCAGCTCATTTTACACAGGCCATCACCCAGCTGTCAGATGTTAATGACTTTTGGTTACTTTTGACCTGCTTCAGATTCATCTGAGTAGCCCAGAGTTGAAAGTGTCTCGATTTCATTAATAAGTAACTGGCCTGCACAACCCTCTTATCATTCCCTTTCACAAATTCAAGTGTGAATGTTTATTTTCCCATTAAATAATAACAAAGGGCCAAAGACCAGCCTGTTGCAAACTCAGTGGATTTATGCCAGTATATAATTTATCCTATTCATGTCAGTTGCATTGGGCATAGACAGCAAAAACTGTCCCTAAAAGCTGACCAAATAAAGCTGGTCATAAGTATTCTGAGCATTTGTCCTTTAAAAACCACAAGTAGTGTAACAGCTGAATATTATGCTACTACCTCTGAGGATGGAGGAATAGAAGGCATTTGTTAGCAAGTTATTTATTTGATATCCACTATAGAAAACATTTGTTTACTACATTATTTGCTAACATTACTCAATCAGCCTTATGTTGTGGGGATATACCTCTTCTGTAGCTGGGAATATGGGTGGCTTCAAGATGCTTTTTCCTTATAGCTACTCTTAGCAAGGATGAGCTATTTCCACAATAGACACCGAAGAAGCTGATGGCAGTGCAGTTTTGTGGGACATCATTTCTGAGATTTGCTTCCTTCAGTTACATGACTGAGGCTGAGTTTTACAGCCTGCAAACTTAGTTGTCTGCTAAAGTTATAATACCTGTTGAGCACAGTGTCAAGGTATGGGAATAGCCAGTGACAGTACAGAAGGTACAGCACTGCATCATGGGCTGTCATCTAAGAGACAAGGCAAAAAGAAAGATGAATGAGGTTCCTAAAGCCACATTCACTTGGGACCTAATTATCTTCAAGATATTCTATTATTTTAGGATTTTAGGAAGGTAAGTAATGTGTCCAGTGATAATTATGACTTAGGACCTGGCTGAAGGCAGTTGATAGAGAACGACCAAGCTCGGTGACTGGATATACTGAGCTGCTTTATTCCAGGTAAATCTAGAGAGAGACATGAGAACAGCCTTTAAGCATGAAAAGGAGCTTAATCTGTTTATCATATCTAAGGTTGAGAAGATGAGAAATAGGAGCTTAAATTGAAGAGAAGGTTGGACTTCAGAAACCCCTCTCAGGAGCTGTTTTTAAAAACATATTAGAAAGGCTGTATCAGGAAGGAAGGGAAACATCCCAGCTGATCTGAATATAGATACACTCATACTCTAAGATTTAATTAGATAACCTTTTGAGTTGCCTAAATTCCATTATTTTGTCAGCTGACTACGATAAACGAGGTAAGATCATGTTGCTTACAACATTGCCTGTCTACAGAGAATGTTTTGCATCAGGTTGGGTAACACAGCTCTTTAAGGTTCTAACTCAAATTAGTCCCTAGGGAAGATAATCCCATAGAACAAAGGGGATTTGTCTCTAAATTTGAGACGGTGCCTGTAGCTTTCAGGAACTGAGTTGACTGTATGTCAGTCTGCCACATGACTCATGGCTACCACCTCTTTCAAAACTCCCCAGAACATCACTGTGGTTTCTATCTTAGGAGCACGTGTTACTAGATAGACCCGGGCTAAAGAGTCACCCATTGGGATGAAAACTTTTTAAACATTATAGCATTTCATTATACGTACATCTCTGGGGAGAAAGCTGTAGTGTGATATTGTTGGTCACCAACCTTGATAGAACATATTAAACCTCAAGAACTGACAGAGCTCTACTTATAACCCACCTCACAAGGAAGACAGCCCAAAACACTGAAGACTGACACTAGAAATGACTGAATGTGCTTCAGATTCCATGTGGTAAATCTGCTTAGCACTCATGCGGTATCTTCAGTAAATACAGGACATTGAAAACAATCAAATGCTTAAATGTTTTAATTGTATCCCTACGTATTTTAGGTTTTACTAAATCAGGTGTGGTAGGCAAAATAGTTACCATTGGATTATTGAAACCTTATTTATTGAAGCTTAACTATTCAATAGATGATAATTAAGGTTTTGTGAAACAAAGAATAATAATATTCTTTTTATATATACAAACCCTCCCTGCACTGCATCAAAGCACTTACGGCTGCACAAGAAGAGAACATACAATTTTGCGGTGTATGGAAATCAAGAAAGGAGATTTAAAAATACAAATTAACCACTGTGTTTCAAAAGTTAAACTGTTCTCTGTTCTCTTTACTCCTTCCTTTTTTGTTCCATAGCTTTTTAAGATTTGGATGGAAGTATAAAAAAAACCATAATGAGTATCTTTAGTAGTGCTACCCGGTGAGGTACTAGAATATATTTGTAGAATTTATGGTATCACTGGTAGTACTCTTGCCAACAACTCTGACAGAAGCCTCCTGGCTTGCTTTCCAGCTCTAGAGTAAGAACATATGATAGAAGCCTTTTTTTACTGTCTCCAGCATTCCAGACTTTTCAAAATACAAGGTGTAGTTATGGGCCAGGCTCAGTGAGTACAATGCAAAGATATATTACATTAACATTGTGACACAATGTAGCTGTTTACAAAATTAGAATTAACATTCAGCCCAGTACTTTTCATAACCTCAAGTACCTTTCTGTAAGGGGGTGTTGTCATTTCTTACGCTGCTTTTCCTCACAAGTGTAACGCCCATCACAGCAAAGAGTTAACTCAGCACTCCTTGAAATTCTTCTAAAGAAAATGAGAACGCTATTACTCATCACTTTTTACCATGCAAAATCTCTGGTGTGTCAAAGAGCTGTTTATTTGCTCTAGAAACACAGCACTGTGGGTGCTGAATTTTCATATGAGGGAGTTATATACATACAGCAAACTCCTTTTAACATAAGAGGTCAAGTTTATAATTAGTAATAGTTTGTTTATATTGCAAGAGTTCTTTGGGTTTCCAAGTCAAGGAGCTAAAGTATCTTCTTTTAGCTACTGTGTGGGTTTAGAATACAAGAAAGCTGTTGCCCAGAGAGGAAAAGAAAGCAAAATACACAAAACAGTAAACACTAAACAAGCTCTCCACTAAAATCGAAGAAATTGCCTATAAAAATTTAAATTCTGTTTTCTTATTTCTTCTTTTCAGTCACAACTATGGTTTGCCCCTTAACAAATTTACTCCTCTCTATCCTGAATCCATGCCAACCCAGAAATCTGCTTTTTTGTTTTTTTGTACCTTTCATGACACATGCTTTTTACAGCCAGATATAAATATCATCTACATTTTTCCATTTAGAAAATTTGTTCTGAATCCTTAAGCATCCTGATTATTTTCTAGGCTTAGAGAGTCTCATCTGAATCTCTAGAGCCCACAAAATAGATGGAAATGTTCCTTCGTTTGTTTCTCAGTTTTGAGCAATAAATCATGAGACAATCTGCCAGGTCTTTCCTTATAATGCTTTTTTAGTGAAATATCAATTTAGATCAGAGTTAACCAGCAAATTTCATGTAGCTGTGAGATTATGAAGCTTTTTTCAAAGTTTTACAAGATGAATCACTGTATAAACTGTTTCTTCAGAGATTGGGAAATACTTTTCCAAGGTGGAGGAAGTACGGCAGAGGGCTGAGAGCTGGAGTTAAAGCCCATGTATTGGGGGCTAACAGGACACTCTACCAGAATGAGGACTCTTCAGTGTTTTTATAAAGAAAATCAAAGCAGTCACACAGCAGACCATGGCCTTTTCAAAGAGCTAAAAGACATGAGAAGTGGCAGTGTCAGGGACAGCCAATAAACCAGTGAGAATCACCCATCTATCAGAAAATGATGAGTAAATTTTCCTTCTTCTTTGAGCTTACTAAAATAAATAGATGTGATGCAAAAGATCCCACTGTATAGTAAAAACTGGAAAATACATACCCATCATAGCAACAACTGAAAAACTGCTATAAGAGGGTTATATGAATAATTCAGAAGGAATTTGTAAGAGTTATTAACACCCAGTAGATTTAGTAGCCCATCCAGAATTCACCCATAGAAATTTCGTATTTTTTCACTGAGATTTAACTCCATCCAGTGATCACAAAGAAATTATTTGCAGTTAGGCAAGTGAATGCCTGGTATGGAGGGAGTGATACTGATGCAGTAGTCTATTTGGTATGAGTCTGGCTGAGATGGAGTTAATTTTCCCCACTGCAGCCCCCACAGTGCTGTGCTTTGTATCGGTAGCTAGAAAGGTGCTGATGATGCACCAGAGTTTTGGCTGCTGCTGAGCAGGGCTCACACAGCACCAAGGCTCTCTCTCCAACATGCCCCCCTTACCAGTAAGCTCGGGAGTAGGCAAGATCTTGGGAGGGGATACGGCAGGACAGCTGAGCCAAACTGACCAAAGGCGTATTCCATACTATATGACATCTCCTCAGCAATAAAAGCTAAGAGAAAGGAGGAGGGAGGGAGACTTTCATTATTACATTTGCCTTCCAGAGCAACCACTGCATGCACTGAAGCCCTGCTTCCCAAGAAGTGGTTGGACATCACCTGCTGATGGGAAGTAGATAACAGATCTTTTGTTTTCCTTTGCTTCTGCACATGGCCTTTACTTTATTAAATTGTTTGTATCTTGACCTATGAGGTTTTTGTTTGTTTGTTTTCTTTTTCCATCTTATTTTCTCCCCCCTTGCCCTGCTGCAGAAGGAAGTGATAGAATGGCACGGTGGGCACCTGTCAGCCAGCCAAGATCAACTCACCACAGTTATTAGCTAGAAAACATATATATATTTCTACTGCTTTGCATGTTGGAGACAATGAATTAAGTTGTGTTCTGTAGTACAGATTCCTAGGTTTCTAACAATACTGTCAAGCTATCGATCTTTCAAAAATAAAAAATATCATGATCTGTCTTCTGTTTCAGATTTCTTTTTAAGCAGTGACAATAAAATGATATGGTTACGTACATCAGCCAAGCTCTAGCTACATTATTCAAGCTCTATTTTATTTCAGAAATCTTATGTCTAAGATGTCAACATGGAAACTTGCTGCAAACAGGACTTTGACACTGAAGAGACAGAAATCTGCTTTATTGCCGTTCAGTCAGAGAGGAGCTTCTGGTTTTTTTGTTTGTTTTGTTCTAATCTATTGCTTCCTCACACTTCAGGAACACCTGAAAAAAAGAGCAAGGGAAATTAAACCAAAAGGATAATCTCTGGCTCAGAAACTAGGAGCATTGTGCCTGTTTTCATGTCCTTAATTTAAAAATGCAAAGGGAAAAAATGTGAAAAGATGTTTCCCTTTTACACAACTGGGAAGTGTTTGACTGAGTGTATGAATATGCTGTAGCACAGTGTCCAAAAACTGAGTAATGGCACCACCTGGACACTCAAGGCTGACTCATGTGTGTGGCATTTCTTGCTTCCATTAGAAGGAACTCATCTCTCATAAGTACAGAAAGTACTGTTTCTAACTCAGGAAGGGAATGACATTGCCTTGACCTATTATCCAGCTGCCCAGAGAGTAGCTCACACACAGGTCTGAGACTGTTCTCCCAACCAAAAGGAAGCGTTGGATGAATTGCTCATTCATCATTCCAACGTCATTAAATCAAGCTCTTCCTCTGTGTTGTTGCTTTGTTACTCCTCAGTACCAGCAAAGAAGCCAAGTTTAGCTAAGGCAGACAAACAATATAACTTTGTACCCCAACCTGTTGTTCAGTCAGCTTTCAATACTGAGTTGTCTTAGGGTAAGATCCTGAGTAGAGGAAAGATGAATAGACTGTGTGTTAAATTTTAAGGCTCGTGTGTCTCTCTCAGACTGAAAGGGATTTGTACTATCTTTTCCCCCTCTGCTCTGTATTATCTTGTACCTTTTTTCTCATGCTCAAGAACTCAGGATATAAGCAATCCACATACTAAAAAAAATGCACAGAAAGGAAAGATGCTCCCCTCAAAAAACTCACAGAAAAGCAAGAGTGCTTTTTCTGTATATTCTATGCAGAAAAGTGATCAGCAGGACCTCTATATGTACAGCAGCAGGTCTTGACATTCACACCGAAGAGATGACTCAATCTTGTCTTTTTTTTCCCCCTAAATATAAGCAAGGCTCAATTCATCAATGAGAAGCTTCAGGAGGTGAGCTGAAGATGTCATGAGTAGTGTAAAAAAAAAGCAGTAAGATATTCATGTGCTATAGTTGCAAACATCTGAACATTTAAATGGAATATAAATAAAAAAATGATTCCATTTCACTTTTTTTTTAAATAATTTGTCAGTATTTCCTGGTATGTCTGGCCAATTGTTTATGTGGGTTTTGTTTTCCACTCCCAGATAATGTCAAACAAGAGGGGAAAAAAAACCAAACTGTTTCAAGACATAAAAAGTTTCTTCAAGTACTGAACAAAAGATTGAATCAATTTTCTTTGGAAATTATTGCTCACTTTCTTCTTTATTCTCTTCTTTAAAGAACTGTTTGCCTAAACTGCTATGTCAATATGCAATCTAACATATATTTCCTTTCTCTTAACTGACTTTATTTAATTTTCTGTTCTGACAGAGTAAAAAATACAGATTTACATTGACTCTAATCATCACCTAGATCAGCACTGAAGACTGGAGATTTCATCTGTAGCAGCATAGCAGGTCTGAACTTATTTTCACTGACATAAACAAAATCACTGTCTGTGACTTTAATGATACAAATCTAGATGCCATCAAAATTGCTTTATAGCTTAATAAAAAAATTCAAACCCTTATATAACTTCCTCCTTAAGTATAATGTTAAAGAGCTAGAATCTTTTGGCTATCTCCAAATTAATTTCTCTAAATTAATTTCTGACCCATCTTAATGACAAAAATGTCGGGGTTTTATAGTATTTGCCCTAAACATTGTTGCTGTTTGTGTTCTTTCTATTTAATACTATAAATCAAACGATCTTCACTCTTATCATGCACTTAAACACACAGAAAACTAGGAATGAAACAGATATTTTCCTGATCCAGACAGATGTTTTTCAACAGATATTGTAACAGAAGAAGGTAATTCCCTTTACAGACATTTAGCTAGCACTAACTAGTGAATAGATTTCTAACATTTCCAAGATTATTTTGGGAAGAAATTTTTCTGAACATCTAATTAGCTGGAATAGATATTTGCACATTGGAGCATAGGCAGCCTACTAGAATCATCTTAGTTTTTCCCCACAGAAATAATTTTATGTCAGTGAAAGCTCTTTAGACATTCATGGCATTTCTACCTTTGCGTACTTCAATAATACTGTTTTTTGTCTGCCCAAATTATCTTATGCTTCCTCCTTTGTGCCGGTCAACTCTAGTTTCAGCCATAATAAAGTCCAAAATGAATCCTTTAGCCTTTAACCTCTTAACATTTTATGGCAGCCTTAAATTCTTTGTCTCTTTATAGTATTATGTTTCCTTACTTTTTAAATCCAGAGGCTTACAACATCTCTCTTTCAAACTGTTATCCTCCTCTTTCTTCTCAGTTTCCTTTCTCTCATCCATATCACCATCTAGTTAAAATTATCATTGGAGATCTGTGCATTAACCATTACTTCACCCATTTTCTGCCAGTTATTCCTCTAATTATATCTTCCTTCATAACCCCTCCATTCAGTTTATTACATCCGTCATCTACACAACTCTCTTTTCTCTAGCAGTTTTCCTACAAGCTATCCTTTAAGAATTTTTCTAACTTAGCTTTCAAGTCCTTATCTCTTTCAAGTGTATGCAGGGAGAAAGTCCATTAGTTGCACTGTATGGCAGGAACAAGAGACTTGGAGAAGGTTATTGGCAGACTGGAGTTGTTACAACAGAGTCTTGAGCAGTACAAGAGGGAAGCCACAGCTCAAAATAATATCTTCAGAGGCTCACTGGGAGGATGCAAGATCCTTCCTCCAGCAAACTCCGAGTTCAGCCAGACCTTCAGATTATGGAGCTTCGATCTCTCACAGAAAAATAAGATACCTAGTTCATGGAATACTCTACCTTGCAGTTGTGAGAGGCAGAAACTCTAAAAAAGTGACTGTTTCACTATGTACTTTTTTCCATGATCTTGCAGGCACTCCAAATTAAGTTTTTTTTTCTTCCCAGAAGGAAGGAAAACTTAAAAAACAACCAACACATACACATATACTGACACAAACAAATCCCAACTAACCAAACAGAAAACCCCCCTACAAAAACAACCCCAAAGAACCTCCAAACCCAAAGAATGGTATATTACTCTTTTATCCATTTCAAGCATCAAAACTGAACTTCTGGATTTCTCTGTGCATCTAATTAGTTATTAGTGTTGTTTTTTTTACAGCTGTTCATTGGAAACAAATTTCTTCTTCTTTATTTCTGGATATAATTTAGCTGAAATTACTAAACCAAGCTGACCTCATCTGAGAAATAAAGCTTTTGGATGTTGCTGCGAGGTCCACATAATAATGAACAGATATTTAAGCACGAAGTACAGACTATGCTATTTCAACTGTGTTGCCTCTGGTTACAGAAACTGCAGTCAGCTGAAGTATGTCAGTTTATGCTCAATATGCATTCTCTGGAAAGTAGCATTTTGTAAAATGGGAAAGCCTCTCAAAGCTTTCAGCCGGCAATAGTGCACCACTGAAGCAGCTCAGGGTATGCCAAGTTGATCACTTTACTGACAGGCAGGCTACATTTCAAAAATACCACAGTCCTTCCCATCTACTAGTAGAAGCTATTTCCTTCCACTGTTATTCTTTGACAGTTGCAGTCTTAACTCTGTTAAAATGGAAGCTAATTCTTTGCAATCAGAAGCAGTACAAACATGCTGCAATTACTTATTAAACAAGGAAGTAGCCCATGTTTTAACTACTATAGGTAAAAAAAATAAATAAATAAATAATGATGTGCACGGATGAGCGCAACCCTTCCATTGGTTGACAGACCCACAAGTCTGCAGAGAGAATCAGATATCCACCTGACGCCCCGGCTGCTGGAGTTCACATATGGGTATTTGTGTTAGCTGACAGATGTGTAAAAGCTCACGGACGCAGGCAGATATCTCCCTGCTGAACTTGCTCCGCAGCAGAGGAGGCTTTGTGTGAATCGTTAATTCCAGTACACTCTGCTGTGCTTCTGAGTGATTACTTTCAGGCACGGGTATAGACAGGTAAGCATGCTGGACATGAATCTCTCCCAGCCCACCTATTCTGGCACAGGATTTGAGCAGGATAAAGTTGGCCTCTCAGACAAGTGCGTTAATCTCCTTGTGTTATAATAAATGTACGTATTTGAGCTCACTGAGGAATTTAAATTTTTCTACAGGCAGAGCTGGATTAGCACACCTTTGGAAATGCTCCTGTGATGGCATGGAAGGGATCTAACTTGCATTTGCTGTCAGAAGTATCCAAGTTGTGAACGAACACCCATGCTCAGCTTTTTCTTCTCTAAAAGTAATGAAACAAACTCTCAGCTTAGGATACTTGTCATAATGCTGAGTGCCTCAGAGCAATCTAGGAACAGTTTAGACCACTAAAGGCTGTCACTGCCAGTTCTGTTAAACATGCCCTGCTGCAAGCAGCTGGCACTAAACATCACTGTACCCAGACTGACAGGTTAAGTAGAATATGCAACACAGAGCCACATTATAATGACAAATTATTTTCTATAAAGGAAACCTTAATCTTAAGAACAGAATCTGGCCTGTGAATGTGTAAATTTTCTCATACGAGTACTATATGGCAATTGTCAAGTAAATTTTTTTACATTTGATAACAATGATTTGTATTCCAAAATGAAGACATGTGAAAGCAGTAGAGATAAGAAACATCATGTTCTAAACAGAAGATCCAGAAATTTAGATTTATGCAAGGTTTTACTACAGATATGGTGATGTTTTACAAGTGTTTCACTCAAGTATTTAAATGTAAAGTACAGTTAACAGTATTTTCCATTATATAAATTGAAAGAACAGTATGACAGTGAAGTCATGACATGTTATATATGGACATTAAAGGTCTTTTAAGGTTTATGTAGTAATAACTATATAAGGTCTAGTCCTCTTTGATGTCTTGGATATGCCAGTGAAAAATTGAAGGAGAATGTTTGGAAATAAAGGTTTAGGAGGAAATGCATTCCAGAGAGCAAGCAAGGAAGTAAGTTAGTATCTAGGTCTAAATTAAGCCTAATATATATAAACTTCTGCTTTCAATGTTCAGTATGTATTAAGGGGAAGATATGATAGATAAAAGTAACATACATATTTGTTACAGAACTTTTTTCCTATTTTCCATAAAATACCTTTTAGTCCAATGAGCAAAAGTACACAATTACTTTCACTCTCATGCCACAAATAGAGACACATACAGACACACATTCACACACGCAAATCTAGACCTTCAAATAATTTCTTATGACCTTAAGAAAATGCTCTTCTTTTCAGTCTATTTTTTTTTTTTTAAAGAACATTAATGTTGCCAGCAGAAAATCAAACAGACTTAGCTGCTTGCAAAGAAAATACTATAACCAAGATCTTTGTCAAGTCCTCTCTGCTGCCGCTTCAGCTGTCAAAGTCAGTGGTGCACTGCAGCACTGAAGGTAATTTCCATTCAGCGGTAAAAGCTGTTTTCCTCAGTTTTTGGGCTTCTTTGTCTTTTGGGCTTCTTTGTCTTTCTGCTTGCCTCCTATCAATCTGCTACCCCCCAGATGTCATTGTCACACTTACATTTACCACACCCCAGTGATTCCTAGCCACCTACATGACATGCCTAGAGCACAAATGCTGATGATGCATTATATGGCCAGCACTTTTTGTCGCAGTGACATTCCTCAACAAAGTACTGCCCAGGGGCAGCTGCTGGTTCACAGCCACTCTCTTATGTAGCAATTATTCAGTTCGATTACATGTTGATGCTAAGCTATTAAAAAGCACTCACACAGGACTTTTTATTTACCAACAGTCATGACATTTTTTTTTTTCTTCTGCCATCTACAAATCTAATTGGAGATCAAAAGAAAAAACAACAAACCCACACTAAAAAAAACAAAACAAACCAAAAACAAAAAAGAAAAAGAAAACAAACAAAAAACCCCAACTCATTTGAGAGGTTCTTAAAGTGCTTGGATTAACTAAGGAATGTAAATATATCTGTATTAGCCATAATGTTTCTACAACAAAAGCTCAGAACAAGCGAGAAAAAGCGGGAAAGAAATAAAATAATTGTATTCAAAAAGCTACATTCTCTAAATAGTATGCCTCTATCTTTTTCAATTAATTTAGAAATAGCAGAATGATAAAATGCATGCATAAATCTCAGGAGTTTGGGACTTGTATTGATGCATTAGTGAGATACCGAAGAATCTGAGAAGAATTCTAGTGGGTAAGATAAAGCTAAAAATCAAAACAAAGCACCTCAGTTATTTAGCTAGTACCACCTACTATATGGTAGAGTCAGGGAGCACCTGAAATAGCCCCTCTACGTTGTATAGAGACAGCATTCAGAACTAGCTCTCTTGATTTATTGCTGTGTGAACTAGAATAAAAGACAAATTTCAATTTCTTAGAGACTTGTGTCTTTTAAATGGTAATCGAATAAAGAGGAAGGAAAATGTTGCAGAACTATAAAATTATCTGATACTTTAAGCTGTCTATACTAGAGATATAACAGAAAGGGAGGACCATAACACAGCCAGAATCTTGGTTAAGTGGTAACAAATAAAGTGTTAATGTGTGTCAAAAAGAGGTGGGGAAAAAAGGCAAACTAGTAGAACCTGTAAGTGGTTCATAACTTTCTTAAAACTGTCAGACCTGGCAAAAAGGGTATAATACTCCTGTATTATAGAGTTCCAGCTGTTTTATTTAGAAATATTTGGTAGTACATTAGAAACTGTTCGATATATGATAAAACATGAAATTAATGTAAAGAAATATTTGTTATTGAGTCAAGTAAATGAGTAAGACCTTAAAAGCACACTACTTTAATACACCTCATTGCCAGCCAGCTAGAGTTATCAACAATTAACTAGCCTTTTAAATCGGTCAGAATTTAGTATAAGAACTGCAGATACAAGAAGTGCCCTGTTCGTGTAATTTTAACACACTGGTGTGGTCCAATTCTGTGTATTAGGTAAGAACTTTAAGTCCTTGCTTTAGGCTAAAAGCTCCCAGCCTTATGTGTTCAGTAATACATGAGGTAAAATATAGCAGTTTTTGCAGGGCTGCTTCTTTTATGGTGGAATTCCATGGCTCCTAAAAGGGAAAGAAAGAAAGAAAAACTGTGCCACACAGGCAATAGTTTCCTTGGAATGGCAAAGCCGTAATAATCACAACAGGAATCATAGGATGGTTGAGGTTGGAAGGGGCATCCACAACTTCTCTAGGCTAAAGCTAATTAGCTTTGTAAAAATGCAAGTTGGTTCTTCTGTAATTGCAGTTTTATGCTATAGGTCTCCTTGCACAATTTGTAAGAAGGCAGTGCAGCAAATTCGAGCATGAAGATTACACAAAGAAGAAAAATATCTAACATTTAGGCACTGCAAAGTTATTCCCAAGGATCCTCTATAAAACTATTCCTGAGTCCTAAAACTCTGAGACGAACAGATCCTGAATTGAAGCCCACAGTTGCCATCTTTTACGGATATTTAAAGAAGGCATTCAGAAAATACCTAAGGAGCTTTCAGGTAAACCATTTTGCCAGTCAGTCGCTGCTTTGATCCTTCTTCTCTTTCTTTGTAGCCTGATTAAAAGATAGTCTAGCTGTTCTGGCAGGTGGAAGAAAGGAAAACCATTACTGAAATGTCAGTCTGACCTCCTTCAAAGGACCAAAGACTTTTCAAAGAACTGGGTCTTGAAGCAAACCCAAAGATGATCAGCCTTTGATTAATGCAGTTTATTTCCTCCTCTTGAAAGAGCTGGAGCCCTGGCGAAGGTAATGAACTGCTCCTGTTACCGCGCATCGGCAGCATCCAGTACAAATGAATCGGCATAAAAGCTCGATCAGCTAATTCAGTGTTCTTATCTTTTTTTCATATGTGACCAAGATATTAACAGATAACAAGGAAAAGGCAGCTGGACTATATGAAGCCATCCAGTGTCACAGTTGGAATATATGGACGGGAGTTATTTGATAAATTTCTAGAATTCAGCATAGAACCGTAAGGACAGAGCGCTCCGCCAAAGAATTAGAACTTCATGGCTTGTAGATTTAGCTGGAGATATATTTTTATTCCACTGGAAAAATATGGATGAAAATGTATTTTAACTCTAAAATTAATTAAAAAATTTAAACAAGACAGATATCTCTTCTAGCATTCTAGAAATTGTAAAGAATTAAGTAAGAACGATGTAAGTTAATAATTATATTACCAAATTTGTTCTTTATACTGGAGAAAATGAACAAAAGTTTTCCTAGTTGTCTATTGTTCATCTCCTCTAATTTACCATTTCATAATGCATGTAGTCAGATTAATTACAGCTTATAATTATTTTTTTTTATTTCATTCCTCAATTTTATTGTTTAGGTGAAGGTTGCTTAAAAATATGATTAAATGTCTATTTCAATAAACTTGTAGCTTCTTTGTTTCATTTGATCATTGTCAGACTAGAGAAAGTGCAAGAAATTCCAATTTATTTTTATTTATGTGGTTTTACTTAATGTCAAACACTTTTCTGTTCTTTCCAAAGTAACCTGTGTATAATGACATTCTTAAATAAATCATAATCTTCCATTTTCTATAGTTTATATGGGACAGAAAAAAACCAACAAGGAAGATCCGAGAAAAATCACAGGAGTGTTGGTTCAAACAACTTAGATAAAATGTAAAAATCACATAAAATGAAATGCGGTTTGGGTACTGTAACCACAAAAGAAAATAGGATTGAGCTAAATAATAATAACAAAATGCTAATTTCTGATGCACTTCTTTTAGTTCCAGTTACTACAAACTTAAAAAAAAACAAAAAACAAAACAAGAAAAAACAGACAAGTATCTTTGGAGTATCTTTTTGGATGTTTTTGGAGCAGAAGCAGACTGAGTAGTTAAATAGTGAATAGACTCTAAAACCCCTGCACCTTCTGGATGATTTCTTGGTCTTTGGAGAGCCATCCAAGATCCCTAATGTCACCTGCTTCAGCAGCTCCGTGCACAGTGACATCTCACTGTAGTTCATAGAGATTTATGTGCTGTAGGGAGACGTGTACTGCTGAGCCAACACGCTTTGGAGAACCTGACCTGTGACGGAGGCGTAACAGGGAAAAACGACAACAGACTCTTCAGATAGATGAGGAGTGAAGAGGAACAGGCTTTGCACAAACAGTTACGCACAATTCACTTAACTGCAACCCTTCACCTCTGGCAATAGGACCTTGTTTGGAGAAGCAGAGGAATTTGAATAGGTTGACTTTGTACCATTGTGATTATGCAATACAAAGTTCCCCTGTTATAAAGATCTGCCAGTCTATCTGAAATACTGCTCTCTGCTGCTAGGAGGAAAAGTTATAATCTCCCAGGTGTTTTCATTAATAAAGTTTTAGCATTATGTATGATATTTCAAGCTGTTCCTTGCAAGAAAATGATTAAAAGATAAGTATTTAAGTTTTAAGGAAAGATTCTACCCAGTGGAGTTATATGTAGAAATTTCTATGTTGCTGTTCTATGTATTTCAGTTTACATTCTATCAGACACAGAAGTGTTGATCATACAAATTAGTGTAAACTTTTTTCCTTTTAAAAAAATCCTATTTTACTACTTTTGTTTCAGAAACCTTTGATGCTGAGTTTTATCAAGTAGATAATTTCTTCACTATAGTGTACACTACACTGTAGTGTAGTGCTTCTTAAACAACTGTTTTGTCACAATTCCAGTCATTTTCTTGCCCATTTCCTCTGGCTTTTCTTCTCTTTTAGGGGTTTATTCATCAGTCACACATTGGAACAAATCATAACACACAACACACACTATTAGTCCTACAAGAGGTAGTGAATAAAACAGTATTATTGCCATATCTTAGTCATCAATGAGACATCAGCTTCTGATTCGAGTCATTAGCAGGGAGCAGATATTTCTAGATATCCAAACTCTGATGGTCAGTTCCTCTGTAATCTGTTGTCATCACAAACTGATGTTGTTTTTATAGGTCCTGACAGTGATGTCTACCAAATGTGCTTCACATGGATAAATCAGTCTGTAATTACTGAAGTCAAATACAAATGAAGATTCAACATTAAAGAACCCTACTTTTTCACATTGAAGTTTATGAATATAGTAGAGTGACAAAGAAAAGCTTTGTAACACAACTTAGGTACAATAAATTTACACACTCTTGGAGTTAGCTTCTGATTTCTTTCGTGTAGTACTTCAGTACTCACATTTAATGTTGCAAAGTGACAGTTGCAAAACAGATATATATATGTTATGTAGCCTACCCAAATAAAGATATTTCACTGAAATGCAATTCACATCCACTAAGAAACTACTTTTGATTGTCCGCAATAAATAAGGCAATTTCCAAAACAATAGCACTTCATTAGTTCTTTGAAAGTTACAAGTCCTACTAGCTAGCATCTTTATTAAGGTTTAATTGCTAGTGTAACAGAGTTAGGACACTTAATGTCCAGCCTCAAAGTGCAGATGTGGAAGTTAATTGTTCCACTTAAAAGACTGAATCTTTCACAATCTTTCACACTCCTGGCAGAGGAATTGCCAAGGTAGCCTGCCTTTCAAAGGCAGAAGCAATAGCTCAACAAGGGAAGTTTAGTGATATTGCTAAATAATTTCTGCAACCACATTGCCTCAGACAAGAAATTTCTAAAATGTTGTAACTAAGCATTACACTTAAGCATCAATCAGTGAAATAACAGAAGTACCTTTGCTCAGGCAAGAACTGCTGAAGCATCTCTGCTCTGTAGGTTAGTAAAAAGACAAAATTTCAAAGAAAGTTTTGAGGTTTCCTTTAGCCACTGGAATTTCCACAAACCCTGAAACCATAGATATTGAATTCTGGCAATTCAGATCCTGTTCTAAATAGCCTTTGTAGAGGAAGGCATAGGAATCAGACCTGCAATCACACTCCCCAGGAATCTTATTAGTTCATCACAAGACCCTCTACTAGTACAGAAGGTTTATCAGGTAGATGAAGTCATTTCTCAACTTGCCGACTGGGAATACTTGAATTGTTGCAAAGCATAGGATTAAGTTAAGTTATACATAGAGAAAAAAAAGGTCTTTCTTTTATTCATTGTGCCTTGCTAATAAGGCAGTATCTTCAGAATATGTTTCATCTGTCAGGACTTAGGGAGATCTTGAGAGCTTGAGAACTACAGCGCTCAATTCACACTTCTTTACCTAAGGCAATTTGTAGCCTTAGGAGACTGATCACCACATTTATAGCCTGAGCAATCAAGCATGAATACATTTCACTATTTATGCCCATTTTTTAATTAAGGGCTTGATGGAAAAAATATAAATTGCCTCAAAGTAGGTCGTCTGTAGAAGTAGATTCCTATGGTGGAATCCACAGTCTTCTCATAAGATTAGACAATCTCAATATAATGTTTGGGGGGCAGAATATACTCAGAATAATCTTAATCTAAATGGTTTTAAAAATCTGCCAGCTGGATTTGTCTATTGAGAAATGACATATTTCTCTTCCTAAGGCTTGTATATCTTAGTAAGAAATAATTCTACATGCCTTTTTTTTTTTTTCTTTCTTCTGTATGCAACACCTTCTATAGTTCAGGAAGTCAGGATTCATAGCTTTCCAAGTCTAGAAATGAAGGTAGCAGGAAAAGCATCGTACTTGTTTCTCTGAGGAAAATTAATGTCAGCAGAGACTGCAGTAAAATTTGCAGTGTGTACTTCTTCACCACACTCTGCAGAGTTTCTGTTCCTAAGAGAGTCTGTGAGGAACCACAGGCTTGTGTGTCTCTGCATCTGCATGGCAAATACACTGATCCTGTAAAGCTTGGAATATTTTGATACAGACCTACAGTATTCTTTCAAGCAGAATGAGTTACATTGCTGGAATTGATTATATGCATGAGTTGCTCTTGTGCTTCCCACACTGACAGATTTTATCCTAATGTTAAGAACATTTTTAACACTCTACCTAGGACAGGGAAAAATTACTGAAGTTATGCTGGTACAATTTTGGTGCATAAACAAATATTATACCATTCTTTTAAAAACAGTTGTTTGTGCTCCTAAGTCGAGGGTGGTGCTTTTGAATTATTTTCTAATATATTCCCCTTTTTCCACATTTTGCATCAATTTTCCCAAAACTGTGCATTTCTGCTTCATCTGGGTTTTACAGTCTTTTAGTCCAACTATGATTACCTCTCAGAGAACTACTCTGGACTCAGTGCTTTGCAGTTTTCAACGCTTTGGTAAATATGGCAAGTGCTCTAGTGTCTGGCACCTGGTGTGTTTCTGAGTGACTCAGTCCAGCCTTTCCTAAAAGAACATTAACTTTCACCAGTCTCAGCTTCCACAGATGTGCCGTCATCGTCTGCAATTAGACACACTGAAATTCTTTCTCATCAAATACATTTTTGGTGTTTTTTATTAGATCTACATTTTTGTTCAGCTTGACGTTCCACTTATTTTAGGAAAACAGTACATCAAAGCCCTAACATTTACCCTCAACAATTGTCTATCAATATACACTGGGAAATTCTATGTATTAGAAATCATGGTTTTGTTGACTTTCAAGATAAGAATCAGGTTAATTTCTGTAGTTTTATTATTCTCAGTACAAAAAGAATAGATGTTTCCCATGCTTTCTTGAGTTACGCATCCTTGCTTCATACTCGGATTACAAACTCAACTGTTAGGTAAAAGATTACTCTATTTTTTGCGTAGTCAGATGTCAGTCAAAAACATCAGATCATCAGATGAGTTTCACTGAAAAAGACTTCATGAGTCAGTCTCTGGTTTACGAAAATTAAATTAACAGTACTTTAGAAAATAGTAACAGTGACATCCCTACATTTAGTTCAACCTGCTTATGATCTACAATTCATGATTTCATGTACCATAAGCAATAACAGAACTAAGGCAAAATGCTGATTTTGGGGACTAACTATAACAAATCAGGTACAGACCTATCAGACCTAATACTCAGAGAATCCATATTGTATTTTCTTATTTAGAGCTATCTTGGTATTTGCATTATGGGTCAAATTAACCCTGCTATTAAATAGCCCATTTAACCTAACTCAGCATCAAAGTGTTAATTTGCTTTCCCAAAGCAAATTATAATTGAGGAGTTCACAATAGCCATGTAACTTTACAAGACTGAACTCCGTATGACCTTACTGTAGACATATGGTCACAATAAAAAAAAAAATTAAATATTAAAAAGAGCATATTTTTAACATGCAGCTGTTTCTTTTCAGTCTTTTCCATTCAGTAATTCCCCCTCATCCCCCAATTTGCAGAATGTTAAATCTCATTAATAAACCATAAGTATAATGTTAACTTGGCATCCTTGTCACTTGTAGAAAGCTTGAAAATTAGGAAAAAAATGCTACAGACTAAAGCAAAAGCTTTTCAGCTGGCACAATATGAAAATATGCCAAGTTCTGTGGCAAGATCCCAATAAGCAAATCTTTGGGGGATATTTCTGGTAAGTTACTCTGCCTTAAAAATGTAACTAAAAGATTGCTGGAATTCATTGATTATATTCATTGAATATAATCTTTTTAAAAAGGGTATGATTTTTACACATATTTTCTTTCACCTGATAGTTACTTTCTAATTGTTGCAGGAGACTACTGGAGCTGCACATCACAGGTAGAAGTATGTCCAAAAGTGTAATATGTGTAAAATATGTAAAATATTTCCAGAGTGTAAACAAGTTGCCTGCTTAGGAGAACAAAGACATTATTAATAACCTACCTGTTCAATAAAGTATACATATGTAAGATATAAGAACTGTCAAGGGTACCAAAATCTTTGTAATTGTATCTTTAAAGTTGCAATGATATTCTATCGCATAACAGAATTTGTAGAGCTGTAACTTCAATTGCAAGGATAAAGGCATTTAAAACTATACCCTGAATCAGTATTGCCCCTTCTTTTCATGATTTAGCAAGCTATTTACGATCTATAATTCCTTATTTCACCATTCCTCAAGAAGAGAAAGAAAATAAAACACACTAATATTTTCAGCTTTTCAGAAAGTACAATGCTGAGGGCTGCAGAAAGAAAAAAATGGGATGGCTGTTTTTACTAAGCCTATATGTTAAGATCGTACCTAGATAGGAGCTGAAAAAGACCTAGGGTGGGATTCAAGCTCAGAGAGTATGCTTCATTTAAAATGTGTCAAGAGGAATATGAATTTATGGAATAAAGTTCATCCTGCCCTAAGGTATGCAATTAAAGTACTTTCAAAAGTTTTTATCTCTCTCTGTTGACTACAAATGGGAACTTTGTAGGCTAATTTACATGGAGATAACTATTAGAAGTCTAAAGTTAGGTGAAATTAATTCCAGACCTCCCATCTAGATCTATTATAAAACATAGGAAAACCAGAATTAAAGCCTATATTTAACAATTTAGCATACAAAAGATGCACTCTACATTTCAAAAAAGTGATTTCTATAGCAAGTAGAGTTGTTAGTCAATAATTAATTTGTTTCATTTGTATAATGAAAAAAATCAGGCCAACTACATATACATATATATGTGTGTGTGTGTGTGTGTGTACATAAGTTTTCTGCAGTGTGATGAAGCCACACAGAGTGAGTTTTCCAGCAAAAGTATCCTGGAGATTGTACAGTACGAATAGCTAGAAAGCAGCTAAAGCTGGTATGTACGTAGGGACAGAGGCGAACAATCATGTAGAATATCTGTAAATTGAACTGTGTATCCAGAGGACCTGTTTATATTTCACCAAGGTGATCCACAGAAATCTGTTTTGCAGTCTTTGGAAGTGAGAGAAAGGAGCTAGGTATGTTCCCTGAAACACAGAATGTCCCTCTTGCTTGACCACTGCAAACGCAGGCGTACTGCCTGTAAAAGTATTTCAGTAGGAACTCAAAAACGTGGGCACCTTTACAAGAATGAGATGTGCAAGTGTTTTGCCCACTTATCTATAACTTGATTTATACTTCTACACCAAACAGTAGCAAAACTTCATGTCTAATACAGGCACTGGTGAAATGAGATCCTGCACAGCTAGAAGTTGTTTAGCACACTGAGGAAAACCTGACTGGATATAGCACTTAAAACTATATAAAATAATTACAGTTATATAATTACATCATCTTTACTGCTACCTCAAATGTTTATTAATGTGCGAATGATAAAGAAAAAGTTCTGTCTCATTGACTTCTAAAGAAGTTTATTTCTAATGGAAATAAATTCAGGGAGAAAAAGAAAAGGGAAGAAAAAACAATGTTAGCAGTAAAAGTATCTGATAACCATCTGTCACAGAAATGTAACACAATATCCTAAATATCCCCCAATGTTTTCTGAAATTAATTTGTTTGTACTAACTGCTGGTACTTGAAAGATTATGCATCTGACATATCTCCAAACTTCTGGTAAATAAAGCTAAAATATTTGTCTAACAACTTGTATATCAGTGTGCGTTGTTAAGAAAAGTATAAAATTATAATATCTTTAGATATCATCCCAAAGTTTCTATGTTTCTTGTTTTATTTTCATTCTCTTTCTCAGGATTACTCTTCAACCTTTATGGCAACAAATCAGTGCTAATCAATTCCTGACTTTGTTACTGTACAATGTTAGATCACAACAGTTTAGACCAAGACCAGTAGACTGCCAACGTTAATGTTTGAAAGGTCTCACAACTTTGAACTGTGGGTTGTGTTTTCAGCCAACTGATGACTTGCACTGAAAGAAATCTCAACATGAAGAATATAGATACCAAAGAGTACATCAGCAGCTTTCAAATGTTTGCCTCTTGGGATTTTCAAACAGATTACACAGTCAACCTCTAGCCTTTCCAGTGGTTGTCTAGATGCTTTTGCTGGTGCAAAATCTGATCTACATCTGTCAATAACTTTGAATATATAACCTTCATTGAAACTCAAACTTCTATAATTTAGAAAATATTTTTCTATAGAAAATGTTAGTTGTACTCCAAAATTTTCGGATCTGATTGTTGGGCAGAGGACAGGAACAGTCTGATAAATTCCACTGATACATCCTCTAAATGCATTTTCATGTCTTTTATTGTAGACAGAAAACTCAAGGTCTAGTAAGGCTCTTGCTTATTAAGATTAATATTATTTATGGAAGGGAACAGAAAAAAGTCATCAATAAACACACACACACACACACACACACACACACACCCCCACACACAGAGTCCAGTTGAAGATTCTTTGATTTAAATGTATAGTTTCAGAAACACTGTTTTTGCAGAGTGTTAATGCATTAAGAAAAGTATGGCAATCATTAAATACTTAGGAACAGTCTGAAAGCCCAGTAAAATTGGGACGGTAAGCATGGATACATGGCTATTTAAATGGTAGAAAAAGTAAGGAGAAAATTACCATAAATTATTGTAATGTGCCAGTTATTATGGAATTTCTGTCACTGGATGCTCAACATTAGGCCAAAGACATCAGAAATGTCATAAGCACAGTAGACTTTAAGGCAGGAGAATGAGCTAAGGGACCTTTTAAAGTCACTTTTGTATCTATAATGTTACCTTAGTCTGACTAAAAATAAAATTCTCACATGGTTTGAGATGACAATTTTTTTTAAAGTGACTTATGCTTTTAGGCACCACTGACTTCAGAGTGATATTTCAGCGCCTGTTTCATTTTGCCCTCTCAGAAAATGTGACCTTGATGCTAATCACGTTGTCACTATTCAGCAGTAACTGATGTCTTGCTCTCATCTACTGAACAGATACAAGCAGCGGACAGACCGTACACAGATTACGATTAGTTCGAGTAGATTAATATTTAACCTATTGTCCCCATGGAATGTTAGATACACTTGTGGCGACAACCACGTATACTTCGTGCTCCAAGAAATAGCAGCTGTTTTCACTATCACCTTGCTACATTTTCAGAAAATACAAATACTTCTAAGCCAGCAACGCTTTTACTGTCTGGGTGTTCACACAGTTTTCTTTGTAAAGTTGAGCTGAGTAGCAACTTTGGCCGGTTCAGAGCTTCTTCAGCTGCCTGGTATCAAGTACAGTAGGCTAAACTTTTAAGGAACAAATGGTAGAATTATGAAATTTATGGGGATCTGTTCATGAATATCACTTATCATACGCCTTAAGGTTGCTCTAAGCTTTTCTTAAGATCAAAGAGCATGTCTTTAACATATAGACATGTCTTTAACATATGTTCTAAGTTAAAGAGACTCTTACATAACGCCATCTGGGAGGAGCATGGATTTAAGTGCTCAATTTTAGTGATGAGTATTTGTAGCAAATAGTGATATTCTGCTAAAAACTGGCACTCCTTACAATGTTCAACAAAAAGTTGAATTTTTATATTCTTTATTGAAACTTCATCTTATAGCTCCCAGATCATAAAATTCCTCAGAAATGTTTGACCAAATGAAGTTATATACTAATTAATGCAATGTACTGTAGTTGGACAGCAGAGGACAAGCGATACTAGAAGGATGTCTGAACTGTCACTTCGTTTCTAACCAGCTTAAATAAGCAATGTAATAAGCTTAAGTAGCTGATTTTAATACATTTAATTTGTACCTGACTTTGGTAAATTGCTTTAGATGTTCACGAAAGGTCAGTCTAGTCCATAAAACATTTTATTTAACAATACTGCCCATTCAGCAGCATGTCCAAATCTATACAGCACAGATAGGGAATGCTTTTGTCAAAACTTTAGTTAAATGTAATTGTAGATACCAGTCAACTAAGGTGCTTACGTCAACATTTAAAGTACCATTCTGTGATATCACTAAACTACTTTGGTTGGCTGTGGGAGCAGGTGTCATTTGTCTAAATAAATGTTTGCATATAGATAGACACAAGGTCATTAATAAAAAATATGCCTTAAGTTTGATAGTCTCTATAAATTTTCCAGTATTGGATACTAATAGGCAGTGTAGTGAAACTACTGATACACTATCCTTCAGGTATTACATTTTAAAAATCTGTAACTTTCATTTGAATATGAAAATAATTATGTAATAATATGATTTTATGTGCAATCACTTCAGAAAAGTTTTAATAAGCTCCTCATGTTATTGAATGCACTTTGTACAGATTGTCTCACAGTCTACCTTGCATATCTCTAGTATGACTTCAGTTATTCATATTTCCTTCATTTAATTATCGGTAAGTAAACATATTAACATATTATATATTCAGAGGAGTAACTTTCTCCAGTAATAGTAAATATATACCTATAATAAACCAGAAAGGTAATGGCAGTTGCAGTCCTTAATGATAAATGAGAGAATTCATATAAACATTTTCCCTGTATCTACATGACATTTCCACTGAGATAGCTTCACAGCTTTTTCCAGGAAATTTCTTGGAATTTTTTCCTTTTTTTTTTTTTTTTTTTCAAAATTTGCCACTGAAATGAAGAAGAAAAAACCCAACAAACCAAATGTCTTGCTTTCACCTAGCAAACAGATCTATTCTGTGAAATGTGTCCTTTCCATATACTATCTCAAAAGCAGAACGTTAGAGCATCATTAGAACATCATTCCTTGTTTGAAAACCTTAGGAATCAAAGACTTGCCACTGTCTGTGGGAAAAAGGAAAAAGGAATATTCTCCTCCTTGCTTTCCTTTTATATCCCTACAGCTGCACATCCTATGAAAAAAATTACATTTTTATGTCTTTTATTAAAGTCTCTTTTCTTCCCCCCAGTTAAATTGTACATCCAAATAATATCACCTATAACCGTTGGGTATCATCTGCCTACTGTTGTCCAAACCACACTGCTGGGAAAGTAGTGGGAAAGATAGGAATCTCAATCTCATAAATACAGCGATCTGAATTGCAGCTACAGCTGGATTCAATGTAGAGTACTGCATTCTTTCGCTTAGTGATCTCTTCACTGTGACAGTATTTTAGATTATTAATTATTTCAATTAATAATAGAGTATCTGAGGATTAGAATTAATAGCTTATCAATAAGACACGAAATACACGATGGTAAATATATTGCAGAATAGAAAATACGGACATTTCCTAAGATACAGTTACTCATTTTCTTATACCTTAGTCCAAAGCCTCCTTAAACTTCAATGGATTGAATCAATCTCTTATTGTTCAGGTGTTATCTTTTATCTGTACTGCTCAAGACTTCTAATATTCTTACGTAGTATTTTGCTTTCTGCAGCTACATCATGCTCATTCAGCTCTAAATTACAAAGAATTATTTCAAATAATTATCTCATCTGTAAGATTTGTGGTCTTTGTTTTATGGCTAGTTATTAATAATTACAATTAATAATATACAGCATTGGACACTTAAGTGTCTTTATGTCTTTTTTTCTTGTGTCATCTATCCTAAATCATTCCAGAAGTCAAATCTTACCTGTACTAATGTTCACAGAAAAAAAAAAATAGGATTGCACACTCAGATACTTTAAATGGCATTTTATACACACATGGGAAGCTCTTACACTATATGTGGCATAAAACCTTAATTATTAAGGCAGGAGACAGACAGTATTCCCAAAGTCCTTCACTGGAGCTTTGGCACACAGGCAATTAAACGAATCAGATAGGGCTCTAGCTCTACTCTTTACAGCTTGGCTCAATCATGCATGTAGACTTTTTTTTCTGTGACTGAAGGAAAACACTTTAAGTCTTCACCCTGTTATTAAATCCTAGATAAGCCTCACACTTTTTCCCCCTCAGACTGCTGTACAAGGAGTTGTAGTCTAAAATATATTCAAAATGTTCCAAAATTCTCATCCCATATTTATGTGATGCTTTGTCATAAGTCACTTTCACTTCTTTAGAAATTTAGATCTCAGTAGGATCACCAGTTTGATCTAACTGTAACAGTTGCTTTTGTCAAGCTATCCTAGAATAAAGCCACGCGATTAATGTAAATAACAACTCAGCCCAATGTTAAAAACAAGACCCAAACAATCTAATTATTAAATTGAGATAGTGATTGATTGAGTGTATGACTTTTCGTGAGTGAACCAAATAAGAGAAAAAGGATGAGTCTGCTGAGTTTACATGAGTTATATGAGAAATAAATACTTGTTTGCTTTCTCAGGCACATAGTTAGAATTAAGTGATTGAAGAGGCTGAGTCTACCTGAAATTCCTTTGATCAGTTTTATATTTAAAATTTAATGTTCATTCAGTATATATCCATTTTACAAAGCTGATCAAATAGGATGCATATATGCTTAAAATCAGTATGGAAAATGTTCTCAGTTTCACAAAATACTTAACATTGTCTCACTTTTTTACTTTTTCATCCAACTGATCTATGTTCTTCAAAACAAATTTTCCTAGCTGGATTTTTTTTCTTTCATTTTGTATTTTTTACAGTTCAGGAGGGATTTATTTTCCCTGTAAATAGCAAAGGAAAAGGTGCTTCTCTGTATAGAATAAATGTGAACATGTTGGTACATGTCTAAAATCCACAAAAGGCTAAAGATACAGAAAATGTCTGGCAAGGATACTAACAGAACAGAAAAATCATTTGAGCACAGGGATACTGTTAGAAATACTGTTTTGCTCTATTCTGCACACATAGTATTCTGTACTTTTTATTATTTAAGCAGCAACATGAAAAACAGAACTTGAAAATATGCTTGATATATATTCTTTGAATTCTCTCCTTTTAGTGATTGTGGGACAAGTAATGTTCCCATAAGGGAATATAACTTTTTTTTATTATGACTATAATTATTTCATTAAGTCCCCTTTGGGGCTGCAATGATTGGAACTGTCATAAAACACAAGATAGAATTTGTTGTAGAGGTTAGAATTAGAATTTTATTGCAGTAGTGTGAAAACTAAGTGAGGAAACGGAATAGTTTTCACACAAAATTAACACAGCCAAATTCAGAAGGAAGAAACTTTTGAGAAAAGGCACATATCTTGAAGTATGTATTACATTTATTAGTCCCCTATGTGGTATGTGATGTTACGTCTCTTAATGGCAATTTTGTGAAGGTCCTTCCAACTGAAGCCATTCTATGATTCCATAAAAGAATCAATGACCTGTGGAGAAAGTTATTTTCTTAAAGAGCTATCCTATCCCTGTGTAAGTAGTTAGCTTGGACTTGTGAAAGACTGGCCTCTTTCAACTGAAATAAGGAGCCAGGTCAAACACTTTCAGGTTGACTTCTATTAACAGGAAGATCTTTTGTACCAATCCAGCTGGTAAGGCAACAAGGTGGTGACATTCGGGAAAGGTACCGATGAGTGGCAAAGTAAAATTGTTTGCATGATGGATACCCTGGAGGTATTGTGGTTTGTTGCACAATAAACGTGGCAGATCACATCACCCCTCCTGTGTTTCTGCAGCATAGTAGAGCTAATAATTTGCAACTGATAGGTTTTCTAATAAAGCCTTATTAGCATTATTTGTTCAGTGATCCTCTACCCTCAGTTTTGACTTCTTTTGGCTGTTAGTGTTGCACTTACTAGCAATTTCCGAACCAGTTTGTCTTCCCTCTGTTTTTATTTTTTTGTAACATCCTTTTAATTGGTTCTTTGCCCCGTTCACTACAAACTTGTTTTAAAGAATTCAATAAAAAGGGTGTGATATTCTGTGCTGAATGTTTTATAACCTAATTTAACATGTCTTAAAACTGAAGCAGCACAAAATGAGCATCCTGTGGCAAAGGGTACAAAAATGCACTTCTCTCTCTCATGCTTAATTCACTTGAACTAGAGGCCATGGCATCTTGAAGTGCTCTTCTGCATGAACACAGTGGACAGTGACTTCAACTTTTGCTCAGATTCAGAAACCACTTTCAAGAAACTTGAAGAGCTGAACCTGCTTTGCAGGCATTCCTGGGAGCTCTGCTCTTTAACTGAAGGGACTGTGCCACAAGAAGGTAGGGCCAGGGAAGACAAGACCACAGCATTAAGTACACTCTCTCCTGAGGGAAGTACATAGCAGTCTCAAAACATGCCCATTAGAATTCAACAGGAGATTTCTTGCCCGCAATCTCGCTGACATTCAGTTTAAGTTGAAAGCAACAACAGTTGTGAGAAAATTATTACCATATTATGAAAGAAATGTCAGTAGAATTTCAAGTGTCTTTTTTTCTGAAACGGAAATAAGATATGTGCAAGTAGTACAAACTTTTATTTCCTTTTGAGTGAGCTCACGAGCAATGTTGTTGAAACTTGCATTAAAATATTTTAAATATATAACTATGGAACAAGAATCTACAAGAGAATCAAAAAACAATTGTTCTACCGTTGAGATTATTTTGTATAGCTGCTTTCCTAAGCTTGGATAAACATAACTGCATGTAAATGTGAAGCTAATGCTTCACTTGTAAAAATGTTGCTGGTTAAGACGTGAGAGAATAAGTCACCATTCTAGTACTACGGCTACTCGCAAAAACCTCATCAAAAACGGTTGGACTTAATGATCCTGAAGGCCGTTTCCAACCTTAATTATTCTATGATCCCTGCCCTATACCAAACCTCCAGAAACAAACCAAGCCAAACCAACCAACCTAAAAACTCTCTAAAAAGCAGATTCCTTAAAATACTCATGTTCTCAGTAGGAAAGTGCATTGAACAATTATAGATAGGAAATCAGACCATCAGTGATAACGAATGGGTGGTGCATACAGAACATATTTCAGGTATCTCCATTTAATCTGTATATGCTTCAGTGATGAAAAGATCTTCAAGACAATTGCATTCACAGTGTCATTCAGCTAGCCTCTCATCAGTTTTGTTAACCAAAACAATATATATTCCCAACTCAACAACAGGTTGTGGAGTATGTTAATTGAGCCAAGCTATTCCCTTACACAGGCACATAACCAGAAGGAACAAACGTGTCTTCCACATTTTTCCCCCATTGCTTGTTTGAAAGAATACCAAAACATGATTACCTCCTGGAAATGTCAGTTTAGAATGCTACAATGAAGGAGTGGATAGAACATTGGAAGGAAATGTCATCAAAATTATGAGAAACTCATTGATCTGTGTTTAGTGAACAGCCTAGTTCTTTCCAAATTCATGTTACCTAACAAACACAAACTCACCAGATGGTGAATCAGAAAATCAAATAGATTATATTCAAACAAATGTAAAAGCACATTGAACAGTCATATCAAGAACAGCTACAATCTTAACTTTGCCAAACTGAAAATAAATCCAAGAAAGAAATCTGAAGAAGAACTGAGTATCTACGAGACACAGAGGCAAAGACTTGAATGGAAGAAAAATGAGATGCAACGGAATTCAAGCTTTGGTACTTCAAGCCAAACACAAGGAATCGGGAGAGGGAAAGAGTAAGAAAGCAGATAAAAAACACCAAAATCAGATGTGCCTTGTAGTGTGAAAGCACACTATGAAGAGAGATGCATGGTTATAGTTAGAAATGTGGAATGATCCTGAAATTTCTCATTTATTTCAAAAACTCAGAAGAAATCATACTATTCTAATTCAATGTATATAAATCTTGAAGAAGAATAAGCTGGATTTAAGACCATTAGACTCTTTGTAGAACACTTACTCTGACAACTCTGATAGAAGGCACTTCAAATTAATTCTCAGTCAACAGCAGGACTAAATTTCAGAAGCAACTGATAGACCACAGGTACGTGGTTGAACTTTGATTTGATACACCAAGGTATTGGATAGAGTAGACTTACATTTCTGTCATATGAAATCTCTAGTTATTAATGTTCTTAGAATAAGAACATCACTGAACATGAAGACTAGCATCAAATGTATCTGCTTTCTCTTTCTTTCATCAATAACATCTCAAGAACGAGATAGAAATCTAAATATTGTTGATATTATGGACAAAACTGAGACAAAGACCTGAAAAAAAAAAGTTGCAAAACTGAGGGCTCAAAATTATGACAAAATTTTGAAATACTAAAAGAGAAAAAAACATTTTTAATATGGTAGAACAGCTCACCAATTTCAACAGAACTTTAATGATGCGTTGAAACCTTATAAATGCAGTAGTATCAGGATGAGGAAAATTACAGACCGTATTCCCTTAGTTTAACAGTGGATAGACTTGAAGGTTCACAGAAGAGAATCTGGCCAACAATGACACATTTCAACTCAAATACACTGAAACATAACTAAGAGTTTAAAAGAGTTTTGTAGAAAAAAAGACTTTAAAATAATAGCTGAGATACACCTTTCCTGCCCGGCTTAACACATCCATAGAGAAAATACAGAGAGCTATGATGGTTCCCATAGGCTCTCTGACAGGTCCATTACTCTTGTCCACAGAGCAATATCCAAGACAACCTTGTACATCTTTAGTGTAGATATCTAAAGTTATGTCTGAGATATAAAAAAAGTATCTGGACTTTATATATATCTCAGATATAACTTTCAGCAGCTGGCTTTTACCAAACTCAAAGAAAAGTTAGTGTAACTGAGTGCGTACTCCGACTTCCCTGTGACACTGTCAAGTAAAAACCAAACAGTTTGGAGAAAGAGTACAGGCACCAACAAGCAAAAGGGCAAAAAACATTATTTGAGGCTAAAGAGTAAATTATGTTAGTAACTGTGTCCATAACATATTTTAATGCAACTACAGATATACTAGGATGGAGATTTATTCACCTACTGTGGGGATAGTTTTGCACATTGTCCTGCTACACAGTAACTTCATTTTATACTGTAACATGTATTAATGGTTAAGTAAAGGGTAGATCTAGAAAACTGAAGTTACTTAGAAGAGACTGAGCTGAAAAGTAAGATTGCTGAACAGAATTAGTTCTGTTCTAACTCAAACGAGGACATGTTACTTTAATTCCTTTGTACTGATGACTGTATAATAAAAAAAAAATGCAGAGTTCATCAAAGGATGCTGTGAAGAACACTTCTAAAATTAAATTCTGACTCTGGTGAACCTACAGTAAACTACAGGGTGTTTTTTTGTAATTCTGCAATAATTATAGTCCAAGAAACTTATCTAAGTAACTAGCAAACCACTCTTAAGTTAGAGTCTATCAGATTGCAGAGAGAAACTGTTCACTCTGCTGTTTGCAAAACGGAGACAGTACAAGTGAGAAAAGAATAAAATGACTCTGGCAAAACTGTTTGTTCCATTTTAGGCACAGAAAATTGAAGAGCACATATTTTACTATAAACTTTTCTCCTATACCATAAGCTTCAACTCCTTTTTCTTTGATAATCTGTTCTATTTTTTCCACAGATCAAAAAGCTTATTATCCCACCAAACCCCATGCTGAGCTTTCCTCTTATCCCTTCCTGATTGTTGGTATTGTTGCAACCTGTTCACAGTAAATACATCAGATTATCTTTCACAGTTTGCTCAAGCTCTTCCACCTCCACAAAGCTGTCACAGCACTATTTGAAACACACACACATACAAACAGAAAAATACCATCTTAAAAGAAAGTTTTCATTCTTCATCTACACATAGACTTGGTATTTCAGTTCTAACAAAAATCAAGCTCATCTTATACACCTTTAAGATAGTTTCAAATAAATTAGGTTTTAATGCCCAAGTAATCTATACTTCCCAGAAGATTAATCAGAATTGAAACACAGGTAGCAACTGCAGAAGGCTGTGTTACAGCAGAGCTAGAAAATGTAACTCAGCTTTTTGAAAAAAAAATAAAAAATATTTTTTTAACAGAAAACTGAGGATAAATTCATTAAATATGTTGACCCCAACTACAGGTGGCAGAGAATATCTCAATAATCTCAACAAAGGAGAAGGCAGATTCCGAAGGACAGTTAGCATGAGAAAGTCAATATGCATGAGATTAGACAGTTAAGAGAAATATAAGAATGTCACACAAAATCTGTATTTTTGATATATAACAACACAACTCGTGTTTTCTTAACGCACGTCGTTCAAGATTGTGTAAATTACTTCTCATATAGGGGTGAAAGAGGGTTAGACTTCAAGTCTATTAGGTATTTTTTCCTCCAGTTCAGGACAGGAAATGCAAACAGGTAGTTTGGAAGATGGCTAAATAAATTGTCTGGGAAATAAGGTTTCATACTTCACCTTTTAAAGCATACTCAAACTATAGACTTGGAAACTCTCCAGTTTTCCTTGGCTTATGCTATTATTCTTTATTTCTAGTTCTAACAACTTTAAAAAAAAAAATCATGATAATGGTTATTCAGTTCAGTTATTGCTGAGCAAGTCCTTAGTTTTTCATGGCTGGTTGTGCTTGCCCCAGAAGGAATTGCATTCCCTTTGACTCAAGTACCCAGCAGTTCCACTTGGCTACACCATTTCTCTCTAACTGTGGGTTACAGGAAAGTTACAGGACTTCCCTGTAACAACTGCTTTTCAGCACTTGAGAAACTGATCCCTGTTCACACAATTTAAAAGCACTTGGCATTTTATTAAGAACCATTCTCAAATGTTTTGTTAATAATTCTGCATATATAGAGCACGAAGCAGCCATCATTTCAAATAACCAGAACACAGGAGTGGTGCTTGGACAGTGGTACACGTTGTATGTTTTAACACTTCAATTGTGCCTCCTATCTGACCCTCAAGATTGTACAGGGTTCACACATGGTTGCTATAAAGAAAGTTTTATCTTCTAGCTGGCTTATCCTCCTGGTACTTATCCTCTAGTTAGCTCTTGCTCTTTTTTCAGTCTCTATCCCTTTGAAAGGTTTAGAGAAAACACTTCAAAGTGTTGTTTTTTAAAGATGTGGTACTTAAGATAAACTCTTGTCCAGACTGACCCTCTTCTCACATTTCCCATTCTATAAATTCATTCAGCTTTCTCTTCTCCAATTTGCTGCTGTTGCATCCAATGGCAAGCCTTGTGCTCACTTCTCATAAGCAAACAAAATTTATAAGGAAAAAAAGAATAAAAAATAAAAAAATAAGGGGTTCAATAATCTTACATTTAAGATCTTCCATTAAACAACTTTCCAGCCTCACTCCAGGTACCATCTCCGAGCATGCGGAGGAAAAGAAAGTGATCAGGAACGGTCAACATGGATTGAGCAAAGGGAAATCATGCTCGACCAATCTGATAGCCTTCTATGATGTCATGACTAGCTGGGGAGATGAGGACAGAGCAGTGGATATCATCTACCTTGACTTCAGACGGGCTTTTGAGACTGTCTCCTGTAACAACCTCATAGGAAAACTTAGGATGCAAGGGTTAGACGAGTGGACATCTAGGTGATCTCCAGAGGTCCCTTCCAGCCCCTACTATTTTGTGATTCTATGATTCTGTGGGGTGGTGTAGCTACAAAATACACAAGTAATGTAAAAATAGTCCCCTGATAGTCATGCACTACACCTACAGACTACAAAGTATATCAAAGTATAATATCTATTATGGGAAGTTTCATAGTAAGTGCAAACTCCATCACTTCAGGTTAAGCGCCTTACAGTTCTACATCCAACATTGTTTTCAGAGTTCGTGTGTTTGTTTTATTAAAAAAAAAAAAAAAAAAAAAAAAAAAAAAAAAAAAAAAAAAAGAGAGAAACCAAACCACCACCAAATGAAACAACCTCCCTCACAAACACAGCTACCGAGCATTCTGGCAAAAGGGAATGACTGAGTATGAGAAAGCATCCCAGAGCAAGGACCGCCCTGTTAGCCAGTCATTCCATTCTACTTCCCTTCTCTATCCACAGAGTCATCACACTCAGTACCCCCGGCTGACTTTGGGTACTCTTACAGATGACATATTTGGAAACTTGGCAAGACTCAGGACAGTTGTGTTAGAAAGTGTTAATTTTAACTTCTGATTGGCAAACTTCCAGGTCACACTTCCAAAGACTGTGATGTCTTGACCATAGGAGTGGGATGGGATATTTAATGAAGGATATGCAGCAAAACCATGGCCATTTTAACAGAATTTAAAACCAAGTATCATTTCTATTGTGTACTCTTCTACATACTTATCCATGATAGAATATTTTAAGAAGAGTAGAAATAAATCCCATCATGGAGATAAGATTCTAAAAAATGAAACGCTGCCTTTTCAAATGTCATTCCTTCTGGGATTCACTTTTCTTTAAGGAATCACGTTATGATCTAAATAAATTGCTGCAATTATGACTGATTCAGAGAAGCACTTCAGCATATATTTAAGTTAAACATGAACCTGGTATGCATACTCCTGAGTGATGGCTTGTGATGATACCGCTGTAACTGAAGATAGAAACACTACACTTTTTATTCATTACAAAGTAAAAGTAAAACTTTCAGTACATAGTGCAACAAAGTTAGTCACTTTTTGGCAAGTATATTCTCAGTAGATTAAAATTTACTGCACAACTAAATTCACAACGTTGTTTCCCCCAGCTTTTCTTTGACTTATCTTGAAATAGCCCTGTTGCACTGACAAGTACTAACCAGTTTTATCAAACGAACACTAGCTATTACAGGTGTCCTTAAAGAGAAAAACAAAAACAAACCAAAACTCAGTTTAAGCCCATACCACCATCCCTATCCAAGACTGAAAATATTTTTTTAGGAGATTGACCAAGAGCAATATAATATGGCCAGAATTTAAATTTTAATCATACATGAACTCTGAAACATTTAAACCTCTTGTCCAGCTAAGCAATGAGCAAATAAATACTTGAAGTCCAGCTGGCCTAACAATACATTAAAAAGAAAATCCCTAGAGTAATATCTCATATCAGGACTCTTTTAATACTTCCCAGCTTTGCTCATAAAGCATAGATATCCAGCTTCATCATTAGCTACTCTGGGCCGCTGTTACCTGAAAGAGCAGATTGTCTTTGCCTTCTTCCCACTGCCTGTGGTCAGTCCTGCAAGAAGTGCTACACAGAGATGGAACTGAAGAAAGCTCAGATTTTCTCCTCCTTTTTCTTCCTTCTCCTCTAATAATTAAGTAATGTTTTCTCATACCAAAGAACCAGCTGGTTTTGGAGGAGGAAGAGTTCAGTGAGGTTTTTTTTCCTTTAAATGAAGTGAAAATAATCTCAGTTTTGGTTCACTTGCCTTTAGGAAGGCAGGAATACTCATTGTAGAATCAACAAATTAAACATCTGTAAACTCTTCTCTGCACCTCTGACTATTTTAATGTACATTCTTCATGTTCTGTAAATTTGAACAAAGAGTGAACAAGGCAATAGTCCTCAGCGAGACAAAACCCTGCACAAAAAGATGCAAAAGAGGAATGAAGTAGCAAGGAGAGGGGTAATTTTATTAGAGATTTTGAAGGCACAGTAAAATTTCATAAAAGAAATAATGCAAAAAAAAAAGATATAGAAACAAGTATTCAAAGTCTGTGTGACTGCTTTAGGCTGAATCCTTTAATCTTCTTCTCAGTGACAGCTGCCTTATTGCAGAACGTTGTTCCCCAACCTGACTTCTAAACTTTTGGATTTTGACAGCACTATGAGGTAAAGGTTTTCTCTGAGTCATTAACTTCCCATGTTCCGCTCTCTGCTCTTATGTTTAAAGTTTAAGAATTAATGTGGCAGCAAAGTCCTAACAGCACAATGATTTATGGCCAAAGAGTTGAATAACTTCACATTTGAGTACGCATTGGGATTTGAGAGAATCCTTGTAAATAATATTGAAGAAGCCTGAGTACATAAATAAAAAAAACATAGAAGCTGAGAACATAAACACCATACAATGCCTTGTACACGGGCTTGTACAAGAAAGAATACTTTTTAAGCAGAATTCTAGATCAGAGTCTGATTTCACCTGTCATGATATAATCCTATTTAATCCCATTTATTTTTTAAAATTACAAACAGTATCCGGGGTGGTTTTTTTGTACGTGTGAGGAATAAATGTGATGCAAATGACACGTGCTATCATATCACTTCCTGTTCCTATGCCAAAACCAGAAATTGGTGAAATTAATGTAGTATGAATTCTGTAACTGCTTGCTGTAAAGGTCTAGCTTGGCCTGTCATCTGTCACTTCTTTACCATTTTTATGAGACAATCAATAAAACTTGTCATGTTGTTCCTTTTTATGGCTCATTTAGCTCTTATCAAATACTCAGTGAACTATTGATTAATGTGCAAACTGGGGAGTATCAGCTTTTACTTGCCTTGAAACATTGTTTCTGTGAACAGGAAAACTTTAAAAAACAACTTTGCAGAGGTTTAATTCTAGATTGTGAATCATACACGGAATTTCAGATGTTTCTCAACATCATCAGTTATTCGTCTCAGAGTGTTCTGGTCCATAAAATCTGCAATTAAAAGCAAATGCTAAACAGATTTCTAGTCTTTTTATATGGTAAATCAGGACTTTTCTTTCCACTTAGATCAGTGCAGAAATACAACTGGGATCCATCAAAGCATAAATTTTATTTGGCTAAAAAGATTACATGTTGCCAATTAAGTGATAAAATGTTAAATTATTTTGCATCTGGTTGCAAATGAATCGGTTACTTTGGTCTGCGCTGAGCCAAGACAAACAGGAATTCTTATTCATAACCATAATTCTCTTTTACTACTTGAGCTTTTCTTCCCTCAACTCTTCCAAACCCCTGCAGTCTTCATTAACCTCCACATTTATGTTCCCAGCAAAGGTTGCAACATTTTCTTTGTGAGACTTCAATATCTTAACTCTAGCTGTTGCTGGAGATAAATTCCAGCAGTTGTCAGCCAGGTTATACATTTATATATGTGGAAATAAGAGAGGTTACAGAACTTACAAAAAACCTCAGGCTTTAGTTTTTGTACCACTGCTTTTCCAGTGCACCATTTTTAACATTTTTCTCTTTTTGTCGGAATCTATAGTTAATAATGGTGTTGCATGATGTCATAGTTAGGTTTAATCTGCCTATATTTAATCAGGGATTTTTTTCACAACATTTTTATGCAATTAGGCTGCTTCCTCATGCTTTTTCAGTAAAGCTGCAGTATAGAGACACCTGCTGGGAAATGAATGAACAGAAATAAATGCAAATATCAATAATAATTATTATTATTTTAAAATAAAAATGGCAATCGTAACAGTATTCTTTTTTACAGCTTTCACTATGAAAAGTATTGGCTAACCTTATTTTTATTTGGTATTTTTCATTCTTCCAAAAATCTTATTAACTTGATCCAGAAACATTCTAGCCAAGGATGTTCAATATGAACATTCAATCTGACTGATTATAACAGAGCTTAACCTATCCATGGGATTTCACATCTTTCCATATATTTTGCCCGTCCAGTCACAAGGATTCTCTCTGTGACTGGACCCAGGAGGAAGCGATGCCTCTGTGCATCAATTTTAGAAGTTAAATCATTTAGTAAAATCAAGTGCCAGATCTATCCATTTTACATAGAAAAAAAACCAAACCAAAATAATCATAATACGACAAACCAGCAGCTAGGGAACTCATATTGTGTCCAATATGTTCACACAAATGGATACTTAAAGATAATGCTTCATTTCAATCTTCTACAGAAACTTTCCTCTCACGTTGGATTATAATCTCCCTATTAGTCATATTATTCAATAAAATATTCATTAGTCAGAAAATACAGGATAACATACTTGGCTAATAACTATTTTATTATTATGTAATGATTTTGTTTATAAAACATATACAGAATATCTTACTTATTTAGACATCTAGTGGTAAACAGTAAGGAGTTTGTTGTTTACTCTTTTCTATAGTTTGTGTTATAATTCATGAGAAAATAGCTTCCTACTCTGCTTCAGAAGTCTCCTGAGAATAAGTGCTGTAGCACATACTCCAAAACATTTGCAATGATAGCTCCATGCGCTTATGAATTAATACATTGCTGGAAAAAAATAATTTTAGCAGTTCATATTTTACGAACAGTTTCCTAAAGAAAAAAATAAATCTTACAAACAAGTTAATATAAAAACTATTAAACTGTTTTGGTTTTGTTGGGTTTTTTTTTAATTTTGACACTAGTGGAAACAAATAACATTTTCCAAAAGATTGCACTCAGGAATAAATTCATAAAAGTACTTCTATGCTGCAATGTTTTGTATTACAGTTTTTGGCTCGAGGCATCTTGCTGCCAGTGGAAATTACAACACTGAATTAGGCTTTTTTTTTTTTTTCTTTTTAAGGAATGACAGCTGAGGGAGATTCACCATTTACTTGAAAGAATTAAGTCATGTTTCATCCCACCACTTAGCTAAGAATGCTGATCCCTAGACTACAGGACAGTGTGGTACCCTGGTCTTGCGCATCCTCTGCTTTCTCAGTAGCCTGATCTGGGCTGGGGAGGAGAGCACAAGAGCCCGTCATTAAGGCTCAGTAACGGAGGTATTGTGGGAGGGGAAGCTCCAGTCCAGACTCTGCTCAAGTCCGGGTGCTAGATTTAGATATGTGCGAATCTACTATGATGTGTGGATGCAACTTCAACAGGCAACACTGTTCTGGAAACCTGACAGAGCAACACACTTGTGTATGGGCAGTTTGGGCCAGTAACAATATGAATAAAAGGAAATTTTCAAGTCCTAGTAAACAAAGCAAGTTCTCAGCTATATGAAATACTTTTATTTTATATGAAGAACATCGTAATCAATTCATTCTTGAATGAAACTCAGCTACCTTCTGCTACGTATCAGCCATAAAGTTCCAGAAACTATGTCCTAAGCGTACCAGTATGTCACTTTAATGGAAGAGTTCAAACATTTCGTAAACCATTTAATCATGTCCTTTGCAAATTACTTCTAAACTTATTTATAAGCCTTATTATAGCATGATTTTTGGTTGCTTAATTTCTTCCTTTTTTTCTATCAGTGTACCTTCTAACTTCATTAATTCTTGATAGTTAATAAATACCTATAGAAAGAGTGATACTAGTTGCTATTCTCCAAACAAACTGTGGTAAACTTGAGTCACGACTGAAAGAAAGAAATCATTTCTTGTCATTTGTTGAAAGAACACTTCCTCCTGTGAAGTGAGATGCTGTATCATTACCTTTAGGAACGATTTTCATCAGACAATTGAATTCAGTCTGTACGCATTTATTATAGAAGTTAGATGTTCTGCTTCACCTATGTTTTATTCAAGCTTCTTATATTTGATATACTTTATCAACTTTTTTTGGTGGGGAGGAATTGTTTGCCTTCTATGCAATTCCTTTGCATGACACTCCAGTATTTTTCTAGGCCGTATCTCTTTGATATCAATATACCTATTACCACTTCACGTATAGTTTTTGTTGTGTTGGCAGCTACAATGTTACACCTGTCTTAGCAACGTCATAAGTAGAAGTCAGAATTCAAAATATACATTCCTGTCAACTTTAATTCAGTGCCTAGTTTAAACAGAATCTCCAGACAGTGTTAGTTTCTTGCATCAGTAATCTCAGGTAGAACTTGAGATGGCAAGAAAGGAAGAGCACCAAACAATCTTCTTAAAGGCTTGGAATTATTATTTTCTAATAATCTGAAATGAGAAGATTTATGAGAAGCTTGTCTTTCCTAATATCTACTATGTTCACTCTGAGAGGATACTCAGATTTTACATCCAAGTGGACAAGTAAAAACTTTACATACACATATCTAAACATACACGCATATAAAAACCTATGTGTACACAGACACAAATATATATACATGCATGTATATAAACTATAACTACATAAGTTATTATATAAGGCGCAATAACAAAGCTATTTGAGGTTACTCTGAGATCATCTATTTTGTTATTTTAACTTTATGTTCACACATTTCTGTTTCAAGTTGATTCTGCATGTTTCTCATGACCAACAGCTTCAGTAGATAACATTCAAAAATAATGTATTTTGCTACTAACATGCTTACAACAATGATTCTTTTTGAGTAGTGTACAAGTCTAACATCCATTGTCGAGGCCTTATTACATTACATTCTACATTGAAGTTTCTTATTACCTCATTTTTCCAAAGTATCTATTAATAGATCACTCAATTTTAATATTTTCTAATCATTCTCTATGATGCCACAATGGGGCTAAAGACTAGGCAATAACATCTTAATGCTGAGAGGGCAACAGCTAACCTGATACTAATGCCAGTTCTAATGGGACTACTTTAGTTCCAGCACCACATTTCAAGTCTACCCTGAAGACTTTCATCCGTAACAAAGTAATAATGATTCCGGGCACCCAAAAAAACCTGAACATTACTCCTCCTGATTCAGCTTCACTGACGGTAGGTGTTAATAAGTAGCCAGAATAAATTACTGGAATAGACCCTGGAAGAGGTGGTCATGCAACATGAACAATACTTCTGTATTACTGTGGATATTTCTGAAGCCTGTGTTACTATGTTCTCCTGAGTTTTTCACATATGTACATATATATATATATATGTATGAAATGTTCTTACAATCATACTAATACACTCCTTAATCAAACAGTTCCTGGGTTGCCTTCCTGTAACCACGGTGTTAGGCGAAATTCCTATCCTTACTGACAGCAACATACGTAGTGGAATTGTGTTCCCTACTGCCTTTTCAGAACCAGAGTCCAGATCTATGTAGCCATTTAAGACACAAACAAAACTCTTCACTGAACTATATTCTTGATCTCAGTTGAGGTCAAAGTCTCTGTATTATTTGGAAACAGATTGTTTTGTCCACTACAAAAATTGAGAAAGGAAAGTAATTTCCTGTGAGTAACCACATACTGGTTTATTATTATACTTCTCAAAGAAGAAGAAAATGTATTCATCTCCAAACCGCTCTGGCTGAAGTTGAAGTATCTTCTTGTTGCACCAACATTAAATAAAACCGAGTTTTGAACATAATGGATAGTTGATTTAGGAGTAAAATACTCAGAGTTCACAAAATCCATGCGCCTTTTAAGAAAAAAATACTTGACATGTATTTTCCTATATTCACCACGGTCTTTATTGAATGACTTCAGCAGGATTTAGTACAGTGTTGTGGTTTAACCCCAGGCAACAACTAAACACCATGCAGCTGCTTGCTCACTTCTCCCCCCTCTCAGCAGAGAGGGGGAATAATAACAGTAATGAAAATGAATATAGCAACACGAGAAAGAAGTAAACCCCAAGACAAGGCAAGTGATGCACAATGCAACTGCACACCAGCCACCCACCAAGGCCTGAGCAATGATTTACCCCCTCTGACCAACTCCCCCATTTCTGTACCAGGCAAGACGGTTCTATTGCCTGGAATATCCCTCTGGCTAGTTGGGATCAGCTGTCCTGGCTGTGTCCCCTCCCAGCTTCTTGTGCACCTGCTCACTGGGAGAGCACGGGAAACTAAAAAATCCTCAACTTAGGATAAACACTGCTTAGCAACAACTAAAACAGTGTGTTATCAACTTTATTCTCAATCCAAAACACAGCAGTGTGCCAGCTACTAGGAAGAAAATTATCTCTACCCTAATCAAAACCATGACATACAGTTAAAGATATCCTCTCACAATATTATTTCCCCCTTCACTGCCATTTAAAATAGAATAGTATAGATATGCTCGTAATTTACAAATGGAAGAAAGATCTGGGACCATGTATTGGTCTCAATATATGTGAGGCCTCACATATTATGACAAATTTTGTGCTGAAGAGCTAATTACTGAACTGTAATTTTTAAATTCATTAGTGTTATTCAATATATTAATATTAATAAACTATTGTAACATTCATATAATGATTTTAAATGTTATTGATTTTAAAATTTTTATTTACCAGACAAAAGCTAAAAGAAATTGTAACCAATCTTACTCAAGACATTGCTGGACATTCTTTTCAGCAGGATTAAGCTTGCAAGTTTTATGACCTCCCCAAAATTAAATATGTTGTAGTTTATCTCAGCTCTGTGAGAATCCTTTCCATAGAATGGGGCATGTGTGTGTACGTGTGCAGGTGTCTGTATGTACAACAGTCCTTTGATGACAGCAACACAAAATATGTGCTCCTGGACTGTAAAAACAGCACTAAGTATACTTAATATTCTAAACATTTCCAGGAGACTGATACTAAAACTATGTGTTTATTTTGATCCTGAAAACAGGCCTGTGCCACTTTAGTCGAGGTAATATTGGTTTCCTAATGTGAACAAAGTGAAACATCTACCTAAGTGTTTCTATGGCTTTATGCAGATAACTGCGGAAGCTGAACCAATTTCATATCTGACTTTAGCTTACTTGTTTTATTTACTAGCAGAATGGATTAGATACTTACATATTCATCTGAAGTATCATAAAAGCAGAATATTTGCTATTCCTGTACCACTGGTCTTCCATTTGCAATGGCATTATTGATTGTGAATAATTCTTACTTTGAAGTAAAAAGACTCAAGGCATTAAGTTTTCAGCACAAAAAGAATCTCCAGAAATGAAGGACAGGAGAGATTAAATGAAGTAAATACCTCACTTTTTCAGTTCTTGCAGAAAATGACGCTGCACGGCAGAATTTTAACCATGACTTTACATCTACCCTGGATCATGCTGGTAGAGTAGTTTTACTGTGTGTGTAAGTAAGTACACTTGTATTTTAAGCTGTTCCTTCAGAACAGTTTTTCAGGATCATCCCCCATTTATCTCTGCAATGCCTCCTGTCCCTCCTAAGTTTAGCAGTGGGAAACAAACTTAATGGCACAAAGCAACCTTATTTCCTGAGTCTAAAATGTTGGAAAATAACAACCTATGCTTTTGTGTTTGGCCTCGGGTTAATGTGTTGATTGTAACCCACTGCCACATCTACACATAACATATACAAGCCATGAAAAAATATGCAACATAAACGCTTTGCCCGTATCTCAGTGCTCTACAAAAGAACTCCTCAGAATAGAAGGAAAAGCAAAGTTTTTCATTCTTATTAATAGTTCCTTGCTCTGTTTTAATATCTCAGCTAGGAAATCCCAAGGCTCAAAGCGGGATACAAGGTAACATTGTGACTCTGATCACTTTTCTTACAAAATAATTGCAAGCTAAGGATTATTGTTGTGTGAGGGTTTTGGTTTGCTTTTTACCTGAAGGGAGAAAGCTTCTGTTCATGGATTCTCTGCCCTGCAAAGTGCAGTTAAAGAAAAGCATATGCTTTAAGAAGGGGAACTCAGCACTTTGCTCCTTTATTTTTATGTTGTTTTCTTTAAACTACAGCAATTATCCAGACTGAACATTCAATGACTGTTTTTAAGTATATAACCAGGTATCATATGCTATCTTAAAACACTTATGAACATATATTGGCTTATATATTCTGTTGATAAGAGTATGTATAGAATAAGGAAATATGAAGCAAACACTCAACCTGACATAGGAGTGGCAGTCACTGGATTCAGGATGTCTTACTGAAATATACCCCTCTGGGAAAAATCCAAAGAAATAAATTAAAGTCTAACTTTTTCATACATTTCATAAAATCAAGCAAGAAGGGCCTGTAAGGTAACTTGAGAAATTCTCAATGTACATTTAACGTTATTTTCTATTAAAACAAAATGACTGGACACATCTGAAATGAAATATTTCAGTGCTTCAAAATAAAAATTGAGGTAGAAGTGAGTTGTAGAAGAAATTCCTTTTCCTGACAGGTTTTACTAAACAAGTTTGCCTGTACCAACACTATCTATGTTTACACTGCAATTCCACTTGGGACTGTAAGACATGTTGACAAACACAGTTAACAATCCCAGCTCAGGTAACAATATCCCTAGCCACAGATTTACTTAGATGAATTTTCAAATCCTCTTTACACACAGAATATATGTCCTGGAGTCACATCAATTATTTCAGCCTAGACAGAGCTGCTAGTAAAGTAATATAGGTATGTCTGTATTTTTCTTAGAAATTATATAGATACACAATGGTCAAGCATGTGTTAATTTTTAAAATATATAGCAAAATACTATCATATTTATTATATTGATATAAAATACATATTAATAGCCATTAGGTTTCTTTATGTCAAGACTATACACAGTTACACGCATAGCTACATGCTCTCAAAGTAAAAATCTATCACATTATAGAACAGATACATTGCCATTATCTCATTAGTTATAACACACTAGAGCTGGCTCTCTTCACTAATGAAAGACTTTTTTTTGCGCATATTAATTCTATAAACACTAGACTTTTTGAGGCTTCCACATGTCTGCATAAGGTAACATGTTTAAGATAGTCATGGACTGACGTTTTTAAGCAGTATTTCTTGTAACTAACTTGACTTGTGACAGTCAAGTATAAGACAATCGATTTTGGCATGGTTTAGACTGCAGAGATTTGTTAACAAACAATACAATGGTGCATGGTGATTTTTTTTTTTTCTATTTGCAGCTCTGCCATTCCTAATGCCATTCCTGTACCATTAGTAATGGAATTCTTTACACAAAACAAAATCTCACAGAACTGAATCATGGAAAAAAAGGATTAACATGACATTTACGTCTTCTAGTTAACCAGGAAGACCTTTAGCTTTGCAGGAGAGAAGTAAGAAAGCAGCTGAAATCACCAAGAGTACACGGAATGGAATAAAGAGATGAATTTATGAACAATTACATAGCTGACTTTCAGAGGAGACTACCAGAATTCAAAGGCATAGAAACTCAAATTTTAGAAGCATGAACCTTCCAAGTACATGCAGTACATAACTGTTGAGTGCACAGATAAACAACCCACACTCTCTAGTGATTTTTCTCTCCCATCAGCACTTCCCAGGTAGTTAGTCTAAAGAGATTTACCTAGAAGCACAGTGAGGTCCGATGCAGAGGTATTCGAGTTAGTATTCAATGCTAAATTAGCTACCAAATAAAGGACAGTCTTATTAGCATACTCCTTTGTCTCATGCCAGTGCTTCCCAACAGAGCACATGAATTCCTCTGGGGCAGATGGCTACAGACAGGTTTCATATCTGAAATAGCTCACTTAGGGTAAGCTTGATGCAACCCCTCATTTTACCACGTTAGAAAATACCATGATTAAAGGAGCAGTAGCTGCCAGGATTAGACATTTGCAAAAAACTACCAGGATTAGACACTGCAGAGGAATATATTAAGAGTTAACAAAATGTCCTATGTATAGTGAGGCTGTAGCATAAGCTGGACAGGATTTAGGAATTTCAGGTTGTCACAAGCAGATGGAAAAATCTAGAGATTGTGCCAGAATTGTGTGCTCCTTTTGAGTGAAACTAGGTTCTTCTCAACACTTTTGAGCCATTCTAGCTGTCACTCTAACACTTCAAGGTGCCACAGTGAAAGTTAGCCATAGTCAAAAACATCTAATGAAAAGGACCAGTTTGAAAAAAAAAAATATATCTATATGTCTACAAGGAGCACCGTTAGACAACCTCTGAGGCTCTGCTCATTGTCATTCTTCTGCTGAGTCGACTCTGTTAGGAATTTTACAGTCAATTACAGAGTGGTATGGCACTTTTAACTCCAGAAAGAATATAAATGTTTGAAGAAATCAAGTTTTGTAGGAGCCGTGCAATCAGTGATTCATGCTTTCTGATCCAAATAAACCCTTACTTTTTGCAGATTAATTTTGTCTTGGCTTGAAAAGTAATTTGTGTTGCTTGTCTTAATTCCTTATAGTGAGGAGGGACAGAAGAGTTGGAACACTTTTCTTTGGTTCTATTATTAAACAGTAGACTGTGGGAATAAGTATGTGCAGAAAATCATCCTACGAGCTCTGTAATATGGGTGTAGCTGGTAATGACAGATGAGATATACAAGAACTAAGATTCTTTATGTAAATAGTTTTGGGATGAATTATGTAACAAACTCTCACTGGATGGAATTTTACAGCAATGTAGTCTTCACATTTGTGCTTTTTTAAAATTATTTTTGATTTGTTTTAATGAGAAATTTATGGTGGAAACCGAGGCAAAGAAAATATGTGGATTGAGTATTTAATCATTGCTTTTCTAGAAAGAAGCAAATGGATCATGATTTATAACACTGTTCAAAATTATGTGAAAGTTTAGAGCAGGTTGAATAATATGAAAAAAAATCTAAGCCTCAACAGAAAAAAAACAAAAGAAAAAAAACACAAAACAACAAACCAAACCCTCAAGCACTTCACTTCTGATGAACCTATTTTTAAAATGCAGCTAAGACTATGTAGTTAACAGTTTTCAATCATCTTTTATAGCTATACAAACCAAATCCTCTGTTCTTCCACTCATCATTTGACTGGTCTATGTAGGCATTCTTAATCTATTCTTAGAAAACACGGTGGAAGAAAAGTGTTCTCCTGTGTTCTTCTATGGAGCTTGTCTGTGACCAAAGGCTGTTTATGTGGACAAGAATTAAGGACGGTTATGTCAGAGTACAAAGTATCTGAGGCAGCTATTTCTTCCTGACAGGATGCAGTCCAGTGGCAGTGCTACACATATGGAGAGGTAGGCACTTCCAGTGGGCACTTCCTGCAGTCCTAAAAGACATATCNTGTTTGAACTCAATTCATCAGGAAAGGTGAGATGAATTTCATTTATTTCCATCTTCAAATACTTGGTAGCAACAGGCGATGCCAAAGTAGTTTCATACAAAAAGTATTCAGTCTCAGTTCGTTTCCCAAGCTCTCTCTGAAGGACCATGGAGAGGTAGGCACTTCCAGAGGGCACTTCCTGCAGTCCTAAAAGACATATCACATTTGCTAAGATGAATCATATTTTGAAACATCTTATTTTTTTTTTCTTTGGCTGAAGTACTCATATGACTGGCTTAGAATACACGTCTAATTAATAAAATGGCTAAAGATGAATGAGATAAATCATATTTTTGGTCCATTTTTCTGTATAGAGGGCCCTTCTGTAAAATAGGAATATGAGCTTGAGACATGTAAGAAGAGTAAGAAGAGGAGCTTGGAGACTACTAAATATTAACTTGCCCAAGGCAGATAGAAATCTAAATATAACATTTAACACATACTGTTGTGAGCCTACTCAGAAATGGTAGGTAAGTGCTGTAGTACAGATAATAGTATTAACTTCTTAGTCCTTAAAAAGAAAAGAATTACAACTATTTAAATCTGTCTCTACACATAATGGAGAATGACATTATTTAGATGAGATTTTTTGACAAACGTTTAGATACAAGAGACTGATGGGGGATATAGGCAGTTTAAAATCTGACAGCATTGAGTAACACCAATTTGCAAGAATACAGCTGAAGGTCTGTTGAGGAAAGTACTCAGACAATTTAAATGAGAATTTCAAGACATGAGAGATGCATAGAGCTCTAATTAAAGGGACAGTCGAGTTCTAGAGCTTGAACTGAAGGAGCAAAAGCAGTAGAACATTAATTCATTTAGTCAAACATGACAAGAACATGAAAATCTGAGAACTCAAACAGCTATCCAAACAACCGTACATACGTGCTACCCTGATTTTTACAAAATCATACGAATACATTCAGATTATGAGTCTGCAGAGGATTCTGTGAGCATGAAAAAAGTATCAGGGCAAACAGAAAAATTTCAGGATCAGGAAAAATTAGAATCATATCCCTGGGGGGAAATATACATGCAAACTACTGAATACCAGCGCAGAAGTAGAGCAGTTCGATGACTGAATATGAGCTATAAAATCTATAAAGAGATCAGGAGGACTACAGAAAGTCACTGGAGCTTTCAGGAACCATCAGCACCAGAAGAAAAGCTTGATTTGTTTATTCTCTTCTTCCTATTTGTAAAACCTCTTACAGTGCACTATTTAGTCCATTCAGAATCTCGCTGAATCTAGCACTAGATTCTGTGCCAAACCAAGTAAGAACATTTCATCAAGGTCTGTTTTGTTTTTTGTATATTGTTTCTAAAAATGAGGAAGAAAGATATAAACAATTTATTATGCATTTGATAACCATGCATTTAGTAACACATTACCTTTTAATCTAAAAATTCATTAGCTAAATGCCAGTGTTTGGGCAAACTTTTATAATGTTGCAGCAGACAAACACAAAAATAAGGAGACTGGCTAAGCAAAACCAAGGATAATAAAAAACAAAGGGTTTTCTAAATTACTGTTGCCTGTGTCATTAAATTTCATATTGTGCATGGAATCTAAATACATCACTTTGTTCTGCATGACAAGCAGAAGTGAGCATTCATACATTACTCAGCTACTTAATTAAGAGCCGGGGATATTTGCAGTTAGCAGAAACTAATAAGGGAATCACATTTAAATTCAAATCACTCCTCAGGGTAGCTGTCTGCAACATAAGCAAAGCTTACTGGGTAGACGTTCCACTAAATGCTCAGCTAAAAGCTTAGTTTTACTGTATTTCTGAGTAAAGAACAATTCTGGGTTTGATTAAAGGTAAGGGTAAAATAAACAAATCTGGTTTGCATTTTCAAGTTATGTTTTGTCTCACAGTTTTTTACATTTCTGTATGTCTATTACTTTGTATAATAAAATAAGAGTGCGATTTAGGGCTTTAGTAGCACAAACCAGAATGTTCGATAAAACAATCAGCTGGGCTTACACGTGATATTTCAGGACATTCTGCAGCCAGCTAGCAGCCACCTACCAGCCTTAAGGAAACACCAAAATTCATGTGTTGGTAAATTATGAGCCATCTCACAAGTCCAAAAACTTATTAGATGAATTAAATTTACTATACTACCCATTTTGTTCTTTGTTGCCCACTACTGAGCAGTTCATTTTGCATTTTAATCGGGAACTCCAGCCCTTAGGAATTTCAGTTTTTTTCTTTTTTTCTCTATAATGGACCAAAAGTAAAGTAGTAAAAGTAGTAGTTACTTAAAATGTCATTAGCCAGGAATATTGTCATTGATGATGTGCAGATGACTCTGCACCATCTTCACACCATTGCCAGGGTCCTCACTCCAGTTCTAATCCTTTCATTTACTCTTCTCTAGAGGACATCTGCTTAAAGGATCAGTGGATCTGTTATCTTTAAAATTTCAGGCAATTTTCTGTAACTTGAATGGAAAATATGTCTCTAAAATAGGCTAGAAATGTTCTTCAAATATAAAGCTTGCTTATGGCATTTCACAAATATATGTAATGAACTTATATTAAACATGATCATTTTATTTCAAAATATTAAAATGACTGTTTCATAAAAACCTCTCTGAACTCTAAAATTTCAATATAGGAAAATCAAACACTGATATCTGAAAACTCACAGGAGAAACAGGTTGTTATTTATTTTTCTGCTTTAAAAGTTGCAAACAGGGCAAAACCAAAGCCAATAATTTGTACATTAAAAAAAAAAGCCATTTAAACTACAAAAAAAATTACATCGATTAGAAAAAATATCACAATTTTTCATACAAATTTTCAGCATGATCACAATGTAAATGCAATGAATCACTGCTGTAAGCCGTGACTATTTCACTCCTTGCTGCCAATCCACAATGTACGTGTTCCCTGTTGGCCACCTCATCCATACTTGAGGTATGTATAACTGACAGAAAATATTCTTTCTTCTGTGACCTTTTCACACTTCCACTAAGTAGAAGGTGGTTTTTCTTCTTTCTCAGAAGCTATTTTCTCAAGGCTCTTTCTGCTGGTCTGGGAGTTGAGGAGTTCTGAGACTCTCAGCTTCTGTATTTGAAGCACTGCATTTAAAGTACTTAAATTTGAGGGGCTTTTTAAATGCTTTGGAACTTCAACACAGGTCACCGACAATTTTTAATATGTTTATGAGGGAATCTGCAACATATTTGTTGCTCTGACACTTTTGCTTTACTATACCATGTAATGTCTTCACTATCATATTATAGCTTGTTCTTCCATATAGATTTTTTTAAAATATAAATTCTTTATGGTTACAGTGGCCAAAGAAGACTCTTGACTCAATTTTCTGGTGCCATTCAGGAATTGTATGAGATTTTCATGCATTAAATCTTTAATTCTTACATACCTGGGGCTGTCTGCGCTAGAGAATGCATCTACGCAGCAAAAGAGAACAATGCACACAATTTGGCATTAAGTGGTAAGCAAGTTACTCCAAAATTAAAAGTGGTTTGATTGCATCAGCATGATTATGCGAATTCAGCATTTGAGTGGCCTGAAATATTTCTGCAAATGCAACATCACTCCAGCATGGAGCTATTACTTTCCGATCTGAGCTTTTATCAACACATTAGAGCTCCCTTGTGTGCTCCTCTGTACAGTATTGGTTGGAAGCAGAGATTTCTGTATCCTATTAAAATGCACAGTGCAAGCAAGCCTCCAGAGGCTAGGGATGTATTCTTACTCTTCTCCTTTGCTCACAGAGAAGCAGAGGAACAGAGAAATAAAAGTTATAAATGCCTTAGGAATTACCACTTTTGAGCCTTCCACTTCTACCACCTGCAAAAATTGTGTTTGTCCAATAGTGTTTGATGACAGTGAAATCAGGAATAGAACTGTGATCGAGTGCAAACTTGACTCACAGTGAATCTTAGAAGAGCTACTTCAAATGCCAGCATTTCTTAAACAGCTGTTGTCCTATATCACAACTGAAAGAGATTAACAAGGTTGAAGTCAACTGAGGAAAAACTGCTCTAGTAGTTTCTACGAGTAGAAGTATCTTTGTCAGTACATGAGGCTATATCCTGTAATCTACCAAGCTTAGCAAAACTGTGAGTAGACTAAGAGTTTAGCTCTGTGAATTCTGTAAATCAGGTTCAGTTTTTCATCATTTAGTTTTTTTGTGAAATACACAAAACACATTGTAATACATCTTGAAAAGTCTTGAAGAGTTGAGCCCTGAAGTAGATTTTCACATAAAATGCCATACACAGCCAAAACTACAGAAGATCTCCACTCCTTGAACTATTTTGCTTTCTTCCTTTGGTTCTCCTTAGGAAGTTAAGAAAGTGCATCACCTTGCAGCCCAATAAAACAAATAGCCCTTGAGCTATGAATAGACATCTCATTCAGATCAGCTGCTGCTGCCGCCGTCCAAACCACACGCAGCCAGTTTCTCCAGGAGGCTGCTGTGGGAAACAGTGTCAAAGGCTTTACAAAGTCCAGGTAGACACATCCACAGCCTACCCCTCATCCACTAAGCGGTTCACATTGTCATAGAAGGAGATCAGGTTAGTCAAGCTGGACCTGCCTTTCAGAAACTATGCTGACTGGGCCTCATCACCTGCTTGTCCTTAACTTGTTGTGTGATGGATGGCACTCAAGGTGATCTGGTCCACAATCTTCCCCAGCATCGAGGTCAGACTGACAGGTCTGTAGTTCCTCCATACTACTTCCAGCTCTTCTTGTAGATGGGTGTCACATTTGCTAATTTTCAGTCAACTGGGACTATTATACCTTCTTGTTCTTATAATACTGCCTAGAATACTCTCCTGAGGCTCTCTTTCCAATTATAAGCATATTTTTAAGCATTTTAGTTGTGCAGGTTTTATTGTATCCATGCAAAAGTAAAAAATCTTCTTTCTGGGACTGTGTATTTTACTTGATCAGTTTCTTTTAATAATGTTTGCAATGTTTTATTTCCAATTAGTTAGTCTTCTGGAGTTATATGTAATCTCCATGCTGTATTGTGTCAAAAATGAGATAAAATGAATTCTAAAATAAGATTAATTATCAGAAAACCTGTGTTTCATATTAAAGTGTAAAAAGCCCTAATCCCTAACAACTAGTGTTTTGATCTGAAAAAAAAAGGGCAGAATAAATGGATTACTAATAAATTAATGGCATACTTAGCTGTTCTATCACACTCTTCTGTCCAGATTCCAAAGGAAATGAATACCACCTTTTTTTTATTTGCAGATGAAAGAATCAAACCGTAGAAACTGGTGGGTATCCAGCAGGTTAACCTGAAGATTCAGTGCTTCTTTTTCTGAGGTTGCCTACATCAGTCTACAGTGCCTTACAGTAGTAGGACAATTCTGTTTATCTCATGGAATGCCACCTGCAAGGTGCTGAGCATAAATCACTTCTAGGTAAAGGATACAATTATGGCCATGAATTCCACCAAGGCCATTCTCATACAGAAATTTAAGGTGAAACTGAAATGTGTGTAGACCCAGACCTTGATGAGCTGCATTTTGTTTTTTCAGAGGATCAGCAAAGTATCAATATATTTCTGAGATGCCATGTCAGTTCTTGAAATAGAGAGTCAGTACACCATTAAGATCTGGGATGAAATTCAGTCTGTACAGTTCTCAGCCCTAGATAAATGCCCTTACTATTAATATATGTTACTATTAAATAAATACCAGTTTATTATCAAATTACTTCATTGTTATTTCAAATTATAATGTTTCATTATTTTCTGACTAATAATAAAAGTGTATCCTGAAAACTAGTAGGCATTTTATATCAGCTTCATTATTATCAAATCCAAAGTCATAAGCATATATATGAATTATACACATTTATACTTGCCCTAAAGTTTCATTTAGTGGAATTCATCAGTTAAATTCATACTTTTATCTAACACTATGTTCTTCTACTGTATCACTTCAGTTTTATAAACCATTTTGCATTCATATGTTCTAATATCAGGTACTGTTAAGAGCTGCATTAAATATACGTAGTCAACCTCAGTGCTATGGTACCTTTACAAGTAATTTCCGTTGATTTAAGCTTTCATAGATGGGGAAAGTTTCCTGAGGAGGAGTTTTCTTCCTTTCTAAATAATTAGCAGTGGTCGTAAAAAACAAGTGATTTTCCTAAGTCCAGACGAGCATGAAGAATATAGTCCCCCTAAAGCCGAATTACCAGCTCTCACAAACTTAGTGCAAGTTTTTGCCATGCACATTCAAGGGCAGTGCTTGGTCCTTGCTGAGGATAAGCATCTGCCGGTGTAACATACATCTGACCTGCAACATCCCAGATATTTCAGATGTGTGCCTGTCTCAGACAAAGCCTTTCGATTATGGCAAATTATATGGTGGTTTTGAGAAGGGGATAAAGCATCCACGAGGAATTAGCGATGAAAATCAGATGGGAAATAGCTGGTACTTCACCTTTTTGTAGCTGTAGGTGTGGTAGAGCAGCTGGTGTTGTCTACCTTGACTTTCGTAAAGCCTTTGACATGGTCCAACACATTTGTCACCACATTGCAGAGAAATGCATTTAATGGATGAACTACTTGATCGATAAGGAATTGGTTGGATGGCTGCAACCAAAGAGTTGCCATCAACAGCCAAATGGAGATCAGTATCAAGTGGTAATTTTAGTTTACGGACATTAGTAAGAGCTTTTCACAACAAAATTATCAAATAAAATACTGCTCATGTTGCCAGCCAGTGAAAGCTCACCGCAGTTCACCACCACCTGAGTTGTGTTATGATTCAAATTACCAGCATATCAAGCACACATCACAGTAACAGAATAGCTAGGCTTCCAGTGTATCCAAAGCCCATGTGATATAAAAATTAACTGAGCATCTGCATAGCTTAAATGGGGAAAAGAATTATCTCATCTTTAGAGCAGACGTTCAAAATCTAGAACAATGCAGAGTGAAAGTCTTGTTTTCACGTGGGCTATGAAATAGTACAAGATACTGATCTTATTCCAGGCCAACCATAATGTAGTGCCACAAACAACACTAACCGTGTCCTCTACTAAGAGAAGAGCCTCAAGATTAAAAGTATGCAGATCCTATTTTACTTTCATAACGAACTTGAAGCCACCAGTAATTACATGGTGAGAAATTTGGCTGTTATTGGTTATTAAATTTATACTGTCAATAAAAAGTCTTGAACCTCTAGTGTTTTCTGGCCAGAACCTGTCACCACAAAGTTAATTCCGTTATAGAATGTTTACTAAAATCATCAACTACCTCTAGATTATTTCAGTCACTGATTTATCATTGATGAACTGGTTGCAGAGGATTTTCATGCAGTTATAATTTTTATGAACACAGGTAAGTAAGTTCTTTTTAAAAAAAGTCAGAGCTGCCTGACAAATTAGTCTTCCATGGACACAGGTAGTAGTTTGCACATAAACTACAATTTTTTCATGCGTTACAGAAACTACAACAGACACTACCAAGATTTACAAATAATAGCCTTTTTTTGCAGTAGCATCTTTACAGAAATAATGGGTTTCATAACGGTAAATTAATCATGTCTTGTAAAGATAGATCCATATAGTGAATGTCATATATATGTGTTTACATCCAATTCCTTTTTAAGCACCTTTACAACCTCTGCAGTGTATCTGTGTACCTAATGCACAACACTTTTTTTCTTAATTAAGTCCATTAAGATTGTATTTATTACATTAGAGTGTTTCTGAAAACACTTCTGGAGTGTGTTCGTGACTGCAGTGTACAGTCTTCTGTTACTTCTTTAAATGAAAGTGATAGACCAATTTGCAGGTGATTCAAAACTCTACTGCAGAAGGCTACAGTACCGTACAGAGACATGCTTGGGTACCGGGGGTCTGTGTCATCACAATAATCTGATGTACTGCAAAACAAAACACATCTGAAGAGAGCCCTACTGTTCTCATGCCACAGGCACTTTTCCTGTTTCAGATGACTGATAGGCTCCTCAGTGTTGCAACAGCTTGAAGCAAATCCTTCTGTACAGCCTCCTATTTCATTTCACGGATAGGCATTTTGTAGCAGAGATTTCTGAGTTTTAACATAACTAAACCTTAATTAGTTTGCTTGCATGAGAAGCAGCACACTGCTCATTCCACCAGTTAGTTCTGGCAGACAAACCCCTTAGGTTTTCAGCCATTTGCATGACAGCTTTCTTTTGTCTAGCAAACCTGAATTCATCCTCTATAGTTGTTATTAAACATGAGACCAGGTAGGGGGGAACCAAAAAACCATGCATATTTGAGCCTTGAGGAGAAAAGGAAAGTGGAATAGTACATCCAAAAGAGTGGATGAAATGAAACACAAGACAGATTACTACAGCCCTTTGAAGAGAAGAGTGTGCTATTGACCCAAAAGATGATGTTAGGAAACAAACCTTGATTTTTAAACACTCTAGAAAGAAACACATCCAGAATGATGAATGAAGAAATGAAAAATCTGGTCAGTTCACAAGTTGAAAGTGGCAACTACCACTATTCTGTACAAGGACTGTGGACTTGGTGACTGCTGTGGAATATTTCCTAACGATTTAGAAGAAAATCTGCAGATTATTCAAATTACTTTTGTTTGCCTGTATCCATGTGTATCAAGGCGGCCTAGTAAAGAAAAAGTTTATGAACAGCAAAGTTTAGTTTTCATAAGCACAAGGTAACATGTATATTTTGAACCATCAACTGTAATATAACCCTAGGACTTGATGAAGTCCTAGGGAAGAATGAGATGGAAAAAAATCCATGCATTTTAGAGATCAAATATGAAAAACAATGTTCACATATACATAAAAACCATGGTTGAAAATAATACTAGAGATATAATAGCAGTATTATGTAAACCAACAATACAGCTTCACCTTGAATGCCAATGATTTCTGGTCATACTGCCTATAAACTATATAAAAACTGAAATGTTCAGAGAAAGGTGACAAAAAAAGCTAAACACCAAGAGCATCCATGGAAAGCGCACTGAAAAGATGAGTAGGAGGTAGTGTGACAAAGGTACAGAAAAAAATATCCTTCTATTCATATGGTCTGAGAACAAGAAGATTCTGCTAAAATGTAATGTTTTTTATGTTAAAGTTTCCATAAAATGAGGTATTTTTTTTTACACTCTTCAATGTTAGAAAGGCTCCTCATTATGCAGGTTATGACATTATTTTCTGGCATGTATTTTTTTCCTACGTTTTCTGAAGCAGCTGACAGACCACCATCACAGACAAGTGCCAGAAAGCTAGAAACCAGAAAGATAGTACAGAAAAAAAGGAAAAGATAGTCTTAATTCTATTTTCACTTTTGCTGAATTTTATTAGAGTACTATTTAGTAAGTCTACTTGACACATTTTTTGTCAGTACATTAAGATTTTATAGATTTCTTGTCCATGTCACTTTTATAAAATTCGGTTCACCTTTTCCTGCCTTTTGATACCTGAATTTTCTTGGATCCTTCTGTGAATTCCTTTCAGAATACTCACAACTTCCAGTATGGCTTGATAAACAGGATTACATTTTAATAGAAATCACTGTATATTTGTGCTTCTTTATATAATTTATGAATAGCGACCATGTATGAATAAAAATATTACTGAAATAAGAGACAAAGAGAGAGGCAGAGGAGGAGAAAATGAGAAAGGAAAGAGAGAAAGGAAGAAAGAAAAGGGAAAGAGGAAAGAAGGGAAAGTTATTCTAGAAGAAATGTGAATTTCTATTATAATCTAGTAGGCTTTTAGAAACCCCTGAATTACTCTTGCTTTCTATCAGACTGCAACTTTAATGATTTTTACACAGTAATTCTCTGAACTACTCTCTTTCACCCTTTTAATATGGCAGCTTTTACTATATTAACTTTTTCATTGTTTTCTCTTCCAGTGATTCCACGCTGAGATCCACTTGACAGACATAAAACCTGTATTTATTCCATTTTTTTTCATTTAGATGGTTGATCACGGTCGTCCTCAAATCTAAGGGAATATTCCCTTACTAGAACACACCAAAACACTCTTTCTAGATGGGAACTTTCAAGGTTGCATTTTATGTTACCAGTTTTCCACTTTGTACAAATTTATAGAATGCCGGATGACAAAAAGTGGCAGCCTTCTTAATTATGTTTACTCTATTCTTATTGCTGCGTTCTTTGTAGTATTTCACTTCATAAAGACTTTTTTTTTTATTTATTTATAAAATGTATGACAACTGATTCCCATTCCCTTCCTAAAGGTTTTTATTTTCTAAGAAATGTCATGGTATTTGAAAGATGGTGGCATACACAAAATTTTTCACATGACTAAGGACACAGTGGAGAAACTGAATAACAGTAAAAATTCAGTGTTAAAGAGAATTGGAGTATTTCATAGTTCTCAGTCATACTTTTCTGTGCAACTACAACAGCCAGTATTGGGATTAGAGTAATTGAAATACAGAGCTATACTCTGAAAGAAATATTACTTGCAGTTACTTTTCCAGTCCTTGAAGCCTACATCAAACATTTTAAATATATTATGACACAGCTGATTAGTACACATAGGTTGCAATATTTCATTTTTCAGAAATTAATTTCAGACAAGATATATTGTGTTTGTGTCTAATAACGATTGGACTTTAGTATTCAGTCCAGTCTAGCATATTGTCTCTACCAGTAGGTGGTGGGCATGTTCTCCTCCAGAATACCTTTTTTTAATTATTATAACAGAATTAGAAATTTCTTTCTGCTGTTAGGCAGTTTATTCAGGATGCCCCTTGCCCAAACTTCAATCCTTGAAACACCGATATCAAATTAGTATTGATCACAGCAACTCATCACTGAGTTAGTGGAGATTTTCCCACGGACATCAAGTAAACTTGGATCAAATCTTTAAGGAACTATCTAAATTATCAGAAGAGCTTTCAGGATTAGTTACCAAACTTTGTTACACTGGTCTTCACACCAAAAAAAAACACCAAAAAATGCAACAAACTATTTTCCTATTTCTTTGAAGCAGAGTCATTAAGAAGATTGCAAACTTACTGCTTTTCGCTGAATAAACATCCACAGTAATAAAAATAAATGTAAAAAAAAAAAAAAAAAAAAAGAGAGAGAGAAAGCAGAGAATGAACATTTGTATGACTAATTCTTTCCTGAAATAGCATACCTCACACATCATTAGAACCTTCTGTCTTTTACTGAGAAATGCAAGTACCAAATATTTTTCATTCTTCACCTTTCTAGTCACGGGGAAGATAGAAACATAGCATCGTGGATTTTTACAGTAGGTATTTGTAGTGTTTGTCTCTTGCTGCTGCACTACTTTCTTTCCTCTTCCTTCTGAGACCTGTAATTCCTCTTAATGAAATTGAGGGTATATAATAAGTAATTTCAAGGGGTGAAAATTTGTAAAAGAGCTTATTGAGAAAGTAAGTACTAAAAAAAAAATAATGTGTTAATAAACAAATATTCTCACATTTTCAATATTATGCAACTTATTAATTGTAATAAAACTACCTCTGATAGGTAACATAAGGAGTTTCCATATTTCTTTTGCATAGATTACTTTGCATACCTTCTATCTTTTAATAAAGGAAACCATAATTACACAGGGGGAAAAAAAAAGGAGCATTGCAAGTGCTTCCAGAGCAATATTCCCAGCAGCAATCCAAGTGTGGTCTTTGACGTGACAGGAGACTTCTGTAGTCTTCTTAGCACAAAGAGATCAAAAAAAAATCCTAACTCTCATACTCCAAAATCATAATATTGGCCTAAAAGTCCAGCATTTACAATGGTTACAGGTCATCTATGTTTCATGATAGGTTTGAAATGAAATATTAGATGTGTGACAATGTCTATTTCCTATCATTTTCCTGTTTTGCTCAGAAATCTCTGTCTTCCTCTAACCTCTCATACATACTTAACCTTTCTTGCAGTATCACTTCCAGCAGATTCCCCTGCTTTTCTGATCCTCTTACACCGCTCTCGCTTGACATGTTTTTCTTCTTCATTTTCAACTATCTTAAGCTTTTCATCAGGAGTGTACAAAGAGCACTTAATTATACAAGTAACGTTATCATATCAATCTGTACTGAATACAGCTGACCACTAACCAGCACTGTTCCAAATAGCTTTAATTTGTTTAATAGAAGCAGAACAAGTTCACTTTTGCAGAAAGATTTTCATTTTTTCTGTGAATCAGTATGAAAGTGGGGGGTAAAACAAGGCAATGACTACTAAAGTACTGTATGAAAAGGGTTATATATTAACTTTGTATATTAACTTTGATCTCATCCATCGTAAGCTTACATTAATATAACCAAGTTAAGAATCAAACCTACAATACTGCTGTGCTTGAAACAATAAGGTTTTTGGGTTTTTTTTAAACATAGTATGTAAAAATGAATGCAGAACACATCCCTGTTAACTGGTAAATTTTATCATAAGCTTGCAATACTTAACTTTTATTGAAATAAAGGTCCTAGCTTTTACTGAATAAAAGGGTTTGGTCTTCACAGCAATAATAAGAGGAAAAAAAAATACGTTCCCATTGTACCATTGCAGAAAAGCTGTCATAGCAGGAACCATTTTCACTAGCAGCTTTCAAATTCTTCCAAGAAACAAGGAATCTTAAATATTACAGCATTGACAATGAAAGCTCTGCAAAAGTTCTACACAAATTAAATCTAAGTTGAAAGAAATGGTAATGGGCTACAATAGATGGATTAACACAGAAACCTGACATTTCAGAATTTAACTGTCATTGAGTGGAACTGGATGCTTCTCCGACCTAAGCTTTACGGTGTGATTTCAGTCTAACCAGTCAAATACTATCTCTTTCCAAACTCAGCTTCTTTTGCTTCTGGAATAAATCGCTAAATTTAACATGGAAGACTGCTGCTTATAATCCATTCTTTATTGTTAAGTCATTTAAGTGTCCTTCCATCCTTCTGTACAGCTGGGGAAGTTCAGACATGAGTTGTTCTAAAAACCTTAGCATACTTTGAGTATTTACCAGGGGACTGTATTTCAAAAGCCTTCACCATGCTCTCAGATTCTCTCAGTGTAAGAAAGGGGATGTATAGCCATGTACCTCCAAACTGATTATTAGTTTAACTGACATTAAAATGTTAGGTTAAAGTTTACTGAACATTATGATTAACGTTCAGCATATCACAACTACATTCACTTCAGTTTAACTCGGGTTTGACATAACTACGTACTGCTTGCAAACGTTCTTGGCATGGGATTTCCAATCTGTTGAGACCTCCTCCACAGTGAAAACTGGCTCTAAAGTCAGGTGGTGATTGCTTACAAAGGTCATCTAATGATCATCAATGACTGGAACTGCAGTCAAACAAATTAAAAATAAAACATGTTGCTAAAAGAACATTTTATTCCTCTCATTCCTTTTATTCCTCCTTCTAATCAAACTTTGAACTTTTCTAGTGTGTATGTCTTACTTAAGCATATGACATTGAGCTCAGGACAGAAGCAAGTGTTTGAAAATGATAAAAAGTGCTTATATAAATCCAGCAAATGTTTGATCTTCAGACTTAGGCAGTATCAACAAATCTCAGTCTTCATGGAGACATAGCTCTGTAAACTTCAGAAAGTCCCTTCCCGGAATGAAGTAAATTCTGCTCACCTATCTCACACGGGTAATCCAGCTATTAATTTCCTTTTAAAGTTGGCTGGTTTTTTTTTTTTTATGCACAGTGGACTCACACTTCATTTTTCTACAGCGCAGCAAACGCTGTAACTTCAACACTCAAGCTACTACTTTTTCCAACAATCATTTTTCCACACCTTGTTTTTTTAAAAAAAATGTTCTGTCTTTCTATGCACATTATATTCCAGTGAAAGCTTATCTCCCCAGTTCATAGCCATATGCTACAAATCCACAATTCAGCTCATAGTCAGGCACTGAAGAAACAAGAAGGGAGGGTAAATGAACAGTCTCTGAAGAAATATTTGGCCAAAACCTCTCCACTCATGCATTATGCAAGTTCATCAACCTATCTTACCTTACAAATGCATGCTTACTGCCAACTCTGGTGTTAATTTTCATGAATATCACAAAACCACATTTATCAGAAACCCAGAAAATAAAAAGGTAAAGCAGTGGCTTACAAATAACCTGACAAAAGCTTTTGACACATTGCTTGCAGCAATACTTAGTGCTCATTTTTCCTACATACTATATTAAGAATCTTATAGCGAGAATACAGTCGATTCTGACACAGCTAGCTGAGTAACTGTCATGCAAAAAAAAGATACGCATTTAAAAAATGAGTTTATGAAAAAAGATCCAAGCTCTTCCATATTTCTAAGTTAAATAAACTCTCCTATACAGACATATTAAATAAAATCCTATTAACAGCTTAAGCAAGCTAAAAGAGAATTAAAACTTTTGTACCATCACTGATAAACCTATTTTTACAAAAACAACCAAACAAAAATAAAAACACAACAAACAAAACAAAAACAAACAAACAAACAAAGAGCATAGGGAAGAAACATTATTCTGTTTATTTATTCAATTTAGGTTTTCATCCAGCAATTGCTTACATTAAATCAGTGAAACACTTTCATTGTCTGTAAGTACGCAGAGCAGCAGGGAAATAATTGTCACATAAACCCAAAATTACTGAGATATTTTGTCTTGCCGACATTAAACACCTTCTATCTTTTTTACTTTGTATTGGTAGTCAAAAAAAAGTTATTCACATTTTATCTTACTTAAACACAGTTTCCCCTGCCACTGACTTCACATCACCTGAGAATCCCTTTTCTTTGAGGATTGCTTTTCAAATGCGTTATTTGTGCACCTATCTATCTGATTATCTATCTAGAGAATAAATCTTATGAGGAACAGTTGAGGAAACTGGGGTTGCTTAGCCTGGAGAAAAGGAGACCCAGGGGAGACCTTCTCACTCTCTTTAACTCCCCGAAAGGATGTGGAGGGAGTCGGTCTGTTCTCTCAAGCAACAAGGGATAGGAGAAGAGGAGATGACCTCAAGCTGCAGCAGGGGAGATTTAAGTTGGACATTAGGAAAAACTTCTTCACTGAAAGGGTTGTTAAGCACTGGAACAGGCTGCCCAGGGAGGTGGTGGAGTCACCATCCCTGGAGGTATTTAAGAGACATGTAGATGAGGTGCTGAGGGACAAGGTTTAGTGGTGGGCCTGGCAGTGTTAGGTTAATGGTCAATGGTCTTAAAGGTCTTTTCTAATCGAGATGATTTTATCTACCTGTCTCTGTGTTATCCATCTCTTTTTTTTCCCACATGTATTAAAACGTTCCAGGTTTAATCCTGATAATGTTCACAAAATACAAACTTTGTAGTTCCCCTCTCAGGTCATCATATTCCTGCAAGTCATCATCAGAATCTTAGCCCATAAGATTTCACACAGAGCAGATAAAACTCTCACACACGCAGGTAGTTTGTTGTAGAGTAAGAAAATAAATGTGATATTCATCTCCATTCATTTTTAATGTAATACAGAAATTCTACTTTAATGGTAGTATCAGATTTGGGGCCTAGGGTTTCATTCATAGTGTTCACTAATCTGGCTAATAAATATTTGGGATACCACTTAATTCTTTTTAACTTAAAAAAAACAGATATAAATTACATAACTAAAATAATCTTTCTATGTTGCATGCATAGAATTTTATCCATCTCATTCCTAAATTCTTTGTTTCATTCTATACCTTCAGTACTATGCCTTTGCATTTTATCCTCCCGTTCTTACGGAACGCACTGCATTTCATGTCCGCTTTTTTCAAGCCCCAGCCTTTATAACCATGCCATTAGGTAGAAATATTTGTATTTTTTCTTTTTTGCTTTGTAGCATAATATGAAGAAAGGGTGCGGATAAAGGCGTTTTGGCGTCGGCGCTATTTTCTTACCAAGTACTTTAAGGCAGAACTAGGTAACACCTACCGAGGAGAGGAAAAAAAAACAGGGATAGAGAGAAGGTAAGATAGCCCACCTTTGGATCCAGAGATGTCTCACGGGGCCAGTCCACATCTTGAGTTCTTCGGTGGTAGCTACACCCAGAACCCCCTGTAACTGTCTCTTTTACACACTTGGCGCAGCCGCAGAATTTAACTCAGGGAAAAGACCCCGTCTTGCCGATAAAGACCTGCTCTCTTCCTACTGTTTGCTTATCTGCAAGGACCAGGCCTGGCCCGGAGCGCGGGAAGCGGGACAGGGCCGCCGAGGGCGATTGTTGAGGGCCATTGACACCTTCTCCCTCCCTCAGATGTTATCACCACTCAAGGTTTGAGACGTGAATAGTCGGGCTATTACACATGTAAATTTCTAAGATATCCTCATAGATTAAAGCTAAACGTACGATTAACAAAATAATGAGAATCCCAGAAGTCAAAGACCCGGTAATATTTATTATAGCTTTATTATAATCGCAAGCATTTGAAGAAAGTAGAATGTGTTCTGTGGGGCTTGAGTATTCACATTTTAATGCTTGGGGCTAACAATGTTGCTTTAGCATCTGTTCTGAAATGTGTATGGTACAATGAAATAAGTATTTTTGAAATCTAAAAAATACGGTATACTCATTGCGTGAGAAAACACCCCTCAGTGCTCAGCATTCATTCCGAGATGTATGGGATGGTTTAAAATATAGAGAAAAGACAGAGAAGTTCTCTAGATATTGATCGGTTTTTAACTGTTCTAGAATAGAAATTGAAGGTGTGAAAGTTAACTATAAGAATTTCAGGTAGGAGAAATTTGCTGACGCAAAGCATGTAGAAGACAGCTAAAACGTAGTGTCAAGGAGGTCCAAAAGGTCTCAAAGAAGAGGAGTCTTGAGCAAGTTTTGGTGGAAGAGACTATTAGAAACTGATCCAGTGCTTCTGGGCACTGGAAATAGGACTTAAATATCTACACAGAATAGACTCCTCCAGTTCCCAGACCACATGTTGTCCATATCAGGATGGATCATTGCGACTACAGCAGGATTTTACTTATGGTAGCTCATAAAATAATTCTCCACTTCACCCTTCATTCTTTTATGTATATTCTCTTAAAATTGTGTGTATATTACTCTAAAGTTGAGCAACCTCCTATTCTCTTAAAAAAACAAAACGGGTTGTCTAAGATTTTATGTCTTTTTGCCATGTGAAAAAATTTGCACCTTGGTTACAAACTGTTGGAACTGTAGGAATGAAAGTTAAGAAATGCTAATCCAGCTCTAAGTTTAGTCTGCCCTATTTAGTATTAGTTTATTAGTGGAGAAAAGGACATGTAGAGAGCAAAATATTTGCCTTTTTTTAGACTCACTAGGCAGCATTATGCATGCATAAGACAGCTGGCGTATTGATTTCAAAATTGCATAGATTTGGTTTAGATGTATTTCGTTAAATGTTTTGCTTGCAGCTAGAGGCAATCCTATAATCATGGATAGAGGCGAACAGCATAGAAGAACCTTTTTTTTCATCAACAATTCATGCAAACATTATTTCAAATGAAAGTCAGGTTAGTTCAGATTTTAGGTCCGTATTCATCTGTGTCCAAATAGTTGTACCTCATTAAAGCTATAGTTCAAATGATTCCCATACACATTCTCTTCTATGGACAAATTTCCCAGCCTGGATTGTATTTTTAATGATCACCGTAATTCTAGCTGGGTTGCTTCTTTATGGAAGACAAATATTTTGTCTATAAGACACAATACCTTTGAAAAGAAGGAGCATAAAATAAATTAATTGGAAGGATTATGTCGTTAATTGTGATTCTATTGGAGGAAAAAATACTCAATATTGTACTTACTTTTTCCTTTCTTTCACTGAATATTTCTGATTTAAATAAATATTTAGCAGCTGATCTCTATAACTAGTTGTTCAACTAAAGAGCCGCAGACTATCAGAAACATTTCTTCACTTAAAGATGAGCGACAAATTGTGAAACAATGAAATGCTATAGAAAAAGCTGGTGAGAAGTTCCAAGTTTCTATATTAAAGGATTAATTCAAGGAGTACAGAGATTAGTTTGGGAAGTTTGAATCAAATAGAATAGTTATATGTTTGAGGGTTTAGTGGGGAAAAACTGGAGAGAATTAATTTGTTTTAGAAACACAGACTGTACATATGGTGAAACATCTATTATAAAATTAGAAAAGTACCATAAACCTACAATTTAATGTCACATATTTGTGTATTTACACACTTAGGGCCAGAATAAAAATTCATACTGATGACTTTTATCTATTGATTTTGGTGGGGTCAACAGGGCAAGTGTTGTAATTGCTAGTTCTTCCACTGCTCACTGAAGAACCTGAAAGAAATGAAAAGAAAGTCAATTAAAAGACTACAACATCAGAGAATAGAAAAATGAACATTCTCTTCACAATTTTCCTTGCATCAAAAAACAGATCACATGCAATAACATCCCTCTGTAAATTTTGATCCATGATAATGGAATAACATGACAGCAAAATGAGCCTTTATATTTGGAGAAAAAATCCAAGTAATTCATTGCTTCAGCATAATAGCATTTTTAGAGAGAAACCTAAAAATAATTTGTTGAAGCTATCCCTGATTTCTTAAAGCAATATATTTCTGAACAGTGTTTGAAATGCAGTTTATTGATTGTACTGTGGAATTCTTGGTTGAAGAAAAAGGTAACAAACAAAATAGATGGTGTGTGCCAATTGTGTATGAGTCATCTTTTAGTAGATGACCTGGAGTTGTCTAACTTGAGAAAATCAGTTAACATAGAAAGTAGGCACAATTCGTGTAAGTATTTCTCTCTCCATTGTGTGTTTGTATGGAGAGACCTACAGTTTTCTGTTCAACTAATACTGGGCATTAATGTGATCTCTAATATATTGACTTGTTTTTTCTCAAATGCTTGATAAGGCAGCTCATTGGAAACCTCCTAGCTCGGTAGTGAAAAACAAAATTTAAAGAAAATCCTAGTTCCTCACTAGTCAAAATTATGAAAGGAAATTATCAATGACTGGACTGATAATAATTCTATTTATGTTCCACAATAAGGCCAACACGGTGCTGTGACCCTGGAAGGGAAGCGCATGATATTATAGTAAACCTGTGATCAAATGTTTGACTCTGCTTTGCTTTTCAATTTACAGATATGTTTTTAATGAATTTTAGAAAGATACACTGGCAGAATAAAGCCACAGTGCCTAAGGTTGCAATTTTATGTCAGGCCTCTAAAATATGCCTACTGAAGCCAAAAAAAGATGACTGAAATGTGTAGAAATGCCTGAGCTAGCTTTAAACTAACTGAATGAAGTTAATAACAGTAAACATGCAAGAGGCTGAGGCTCAGCATGAGCTACAAAATAGACCTGGGGAAAAGCATCAATAGTTAGGAAATTAGTCTGCCATAAAATTGGAGGTATTAAAACTACACTTTTACCGGGAACTGATTTTCTGTGTTTTTGACTGAAGTATAAACACACAAACAAGAGTATATTCTCTGTATTATTGTACACCTATTTAGAATCGGATGTATAGAGTTGATTGGAATTGTGCCATTGATTATTTTTCCTCTTTGGACAATGGATTACAAACATTGAGATATTTGTAAGATCTCAATGCTTAACATTATTGCTAGCATATAAAAATGTATGAGAAAGCTAACAAGTACTGTTACTTTGTAGTGTGGTGATATGGGCTATGTTATGGATGTGTGGCTTATGGGTATGTGGCTTGTGAGTCTGGGCTTCTGCAGTCTTTGTCAGAGCTAAGATATTATATATCCTTACATGACACAAGCTGAAAAAAACAAAAGGGTTTTTGTAATTTTCAAAACCTGCATGTTTTAAGAAGGTGTCAGCTTGGAGAGTCGCTCCAGTAGAAAGTAAGCAAATAAATAGAATATAACTTAAATCACAAACAGTTCAGTCTTTGGCATTATAAAATCTTTGTTATTTTTCAGATGTGATGAAACGTTAATTGCCACTATACCTGAGTGAGGAAAAGCATGTATTGAGGGTTTTTTTACAATACTGAGTGCAATGCAGCGATGGTGAAATCGTAGTTGTATGAGATCTCACATCCTTTTATACAATTTTAGCTGAAGAATAAACTGAGATGGCTGGTTTTCTGTATGTGAAATATAGAGTGTTACGATATCACTGGAGTGAGGTTTAGTCAAGGCTTTCGTTATTACTGTTGAGCTACTTCATAGATCTAAACACATTCTGAAAAAAACCTCATTTACAACACAAAAACAATAGCCCACATTGAGCACCCCTAAGAAGCAGCCAGTGGGACAAAACCACTACTGCTCTATCAGAAAGGTGTTGCCCTGAACAGAAACATGAGGTTAATCACTCCTGCTTGTGGAAATTAAAGCCTTTCCATTGTATTCTACATCCTTATAGTAACTTTGCTGTAGAAACAGAGTTGCCAGCAGAACAAATGACAGAAATGTAGATGCCATTTTGCAAATAGAAAAGCAAGAACTTAAACTGTGAAACACTAGCAGGATGCACATAACTGCAGGGGGAGTGGTGGGGTGGCAATGTCCAAAAATAAACTTTTGAACTGCCTGCTACTTGGTACATGCAACTAGTACAACTGGTTGTAAATTTATATAACACCCAGACTAAGCAAAAGTTGCATGTCTTGAATTCTCTCATTAATTAAGAGACATGAAACTGTACTGACGATTGGAAGGCTGATGGTGTGCTGGGTTTCAGCACATAGGCTGCCTAGATTGGGAAAATTAGGGGCTCGGGAACCCAGAAAGAAGAGGGGACAGAAAATAAAGGTTCCCCAAAAAAGCAGTGGTCTCAGAAAGAAGGGAGGTGGAAAGAAAAAGATGAAGATCCCTCCTAGAGGAAAGATGCTGGAAGTAGGGAACAATCCTGAGCACCGGGGACGTGCATGTAGACAGATGCCAGGGAACAATCAGGTATTTTGGCCGGTGATGCCCCAAACTGGTAGCTGCCAACAGTGGCACAGTGGGAAGCAACATGTCTTAGTGCCTGACCTCCAAAGGAGGCCACTAAACCATCTCCCAGTCCTCGTAAACTGCCGGTGCTGCTCAGTACCAGAATAATTTATGTAGAGACCACTCACAGCCTTCTGCACTTTAATTATGTGATGGAGTTGACTGCCTTGGTGTACCTGCAGTGGACTGTCTCTCTGACATTGTAGACAACGATACCGATGCGTTTGCCTTTCCCATAAATGTAAACTCGATTGAAGAATGTCTCTTTTTATGCCCTAGTATATTATGGAACGTAGTTTATCCCATCCGAGTCTGCAGTTTAAGGGTAAATGCAAAAGGGAGATAACTCACTATCATACCCACAGCAGAACATTTCCTCTACATATCCCTGATAGGATTTAAATTCAGTTAATTTACTTTTGTGTAAGCTTTGCCCTTCATTTCATATTCTTTGTGGTATGAATTATTACTGACATTTAAGAACCCCATTTTATAGCTGTGATCAAAATGGAATGCAGGTAAATAAAAAGTGACATTATACATAACACAATATAGGAGGCTATAAAAAAATGCAAATTCTAGTAGCTCATCCATGCTCATATTTAAGGCCATGGAAAGTATTAGAACATCTCATGAAATGAGAACTAATGCCTACTTGCCTGTGGTAAGAAAGAACAGGAAAGAGAAAATAATTGTTATAAATCTTTGGTCTCATCCTGAATAGTGGTCTCTGATCTTGAGTGTGGTACCCTCTCAAGTCAGTATCGAGCCATGTATTGAGAGAAAATTCTGGAAAAAAAAATTAAACAGATGAACATTTATGGCAGGCAGAAAGGAATTAGGAATATGAAGTAAAAGTTATGTGAAACATACTTTTTAATTATTCTGTCAACCCAAATCCATATAAAATGGAAGAGAATTTAAGGTTTCAATGAGTTTTCTTGGTATTTCATATCCAACTAAAGCTCAACACAAAATCACAGAGGTTTAGCTGGAACACTGCGTGCAAAGCCTAATACCACACCAAAAACTAATATGTCTGACCAGAAATCATCTTGATTAAAAACTGGATGAGCATTTTTGAACACCTGTGAACGCTTTCACGGTTTATTTCAGGTTTAACTCATAGTTCTGGTGCTTCCCAAGTTTGAGTTTGGAGTTTTGTTTATTTATTTTTTTCGTAATCATTTTCTAAGTTACTATTTTTGTGGTTAAGAATCAATTGCTTGGGCTCGACCTACTTAACTATATCTAGTTATCTACTAGGCAAAGAGGAATGAAGACTTAGCAATGAGTCTTGAATATGTAATTTTTTTTTTATATATATGAAGAGCTACTAGCAACTAGATAATTTTCGGAGTCTAAATCAAAGCTGAATTTAACTCTGTGAAACGTTTCCACCACATAAATTTCATGAGTGCAGTATCAATTGCATTCGCACACACCCAATAAATGATTGTTAATGACAGTTGAAACTTTAAGCTTTTCCAAATAAAGTTTCTTCAAAGAGCTTTTCTTTCCTACTCTTTAACTCCCTTCCTTCCTTCCTCTCCCTCTCCTCTCCCTCTCCTCTCCCTCTTTCTTTCTCTCTCCTCTCTCTTTCTTTCTCTCTCCTCTCTCTCTTTCTTTCTCTCTCCTCTCTCTCTTTCTTTCTCTCTCCTCTCTCTCTTTGACTCTTATTTTTCTGTGAATTCATGGTCAATTTTATATGATTTTATATTAATTCTCATCAACTCTAGTGAGAAAATGAAAAAAAGCTTGCCTACAGAGGAAACTGGTACATTTAGAGATTAAATGATTCAGTGGTCAAGCTGCTACGGACTCGGAGATGGGACTCAAGGAAACGAGTTTGTGCCCAGCCTACTTGACAACATCGTCCACCTCAGAATTCTCGAATAAATAAGGCAATAGATTTTTATGCCATTTGTTCTGATTTTTCGGTCACTGCAGCATTGTGCAGAGATATGAAAGCCCCACTTTCATTAGGTTTAGACATATCCCACTGGGATCCATTTGACCCGCAGTCTTTTCTCTACTTTTTCACGTATATTTATTGATTCCATTGATTAAGGCATCTGTTTTATGTGAAAACACCGTTTGTTCTTGTGGAACACTGTTTAGCAGCTGTTATAGTTCAGACAAGGGAAGGCAGGAAAAGAATTAAACTAATAGAGAGTAATATTTTAACACCTGGCCTGGAAATAGCAATATCAGTGAATCTCACTGTTGGAAAAGTAGTGAGTTATTTTTGAGTATTTTGACTCTGATGTCAGTATCATTTTTTCTGCATTTTGAAAAAGTCTTGAAACTATGGAAGAATTCTTACGTAGAAGTTGAGCATTCTTTATATGCATTTTTTTTCTTCCATCTTTATTTTTTCATATAAAAAAACTGTTTCCTATCAAAGTTATGTCTCAGTTTTCCAGATAAATTATGTTACATCACTGATAATCAACACATTTCTTTATTAAACTGTTACTGTGTCCTAGAAATTTGGAGTTTTGTTTGCGTGTTAATTGAAATTCAATTTCATGAATAAAGACAAGATGCAAATTTTCATTGAGACGAGAAAGTTTTGAGGCGAACAGTTCCTAGGGCACTTACAGAACAACTGTTAAAACACCTGCTAAAATTGCAAAGTCCTCAGGTTGTGGTCAGGATCAGATCCTTTTGCTTGCATACAAAATGTCTTAGCATCTATATACTTGAATGGACTTAAGAAATTTTGTATATTTATACTTAAAATACCGTGTACAGTAGCAAGGAAAACATCTGTTAAAATGTTTTGCTTATCCTAGTAGTGCTACAGCAACCCAGTACTCTGCTCAGAAGCTTTTCTATCCATGTACTGGCTTACAGAACAAACATTTTTTTTGTCTGTGATCATTTAGGACTTTTAGAAATTGCTGCTGTACCAAAGAATCACATTGTTTAAGATGGAGACAAACACAGAGCGCTGCGTACCATTCTGCTCTTTGCACTGGGAAAAGCCTGCAGTAAAATTGCGGTAGAAGTACTGCCTCCTTCTTTCTGCTACTTCACTGAAGAGATTACAAAGCTGCAGTTTCTTCAATGACTTGTGTAGTCTAGGACCATAGATAGGGAAATAAAGCAATTTGGACAATTTCTACTAGCTCCAAGCCGGTGCAGATTTGCTATACCTGCCAACTGACCCTCATTTTACGTGTCAAACATTGTATTGAATTTGGGACCGAAGAACTGGCAGCAATCTGAATTTCATTTAGTTTAGCTGTTTCGAGTTATCCTCTTACTTTTTACTGCTTTGTGGTCTTTATCACTGTTGAGTATGTCAAGAGGATGTAAGAAAAGAAAGGTCAGTTTTCAAACATTAATAATCATTTCAAACAGATGGAAGAGTCACATGTGACTGGAAGAAAAGTGCTCAAAACCTTTTTCTTGCTTAAGGGGTAGGAATGAAATCTTTGTGCAGAATTTAGTATCTCTAGGAAATTTCTTAAAGCACCAGGTTCTACCACTTTTACGTTTGTGCAGAAATGTTTGCTCTGTGTAGCTGCGCAGGTTTACAATACCAGGATACAAACAGTATTTTCTATGAGAATAAAAGGTATTTATACCTCCCAAAGCCATAGGAAGTCACTTCAGGATGCCATGTTAACTTTGGGTCTTCTTGCTGTCCCTTGGAGTGGTGATGTAGGTAAGGGACAACATTTCTGAGCCATTTAGTTTTGAACTCAGCAAGAATTATAAACCAGAAGTCACTGTTTCTCATAAATCACAGAATCCCACAAAAGCACAGGTTGCAATTTGAAAATGTACTTAAATTTTAGCTGCCTCTCTTCACCGTGCCCACTAATCTTGGCAGCAAAAGACAAGGGAGAAAACAGAACAATTCAAATGTCTCTTTGTCTTTGAAGCCAATATCCTGTGTATTTTACTTTGCTCCGTGATGTAAAATTCAATGTTACATAGCACCAAGAAATTAGAAGCACAGGGAAAACCTACAAAAGAATAGCAATGCTTTATGACTGTTTCCTTTTGTGTTCTTCTTTGTGCCATACAAGATGAAATGTTTTCAGCAGCTGTCAGCACTGTGTAAACACAACGGTCACTAATTTAGGAGGTTTTAAGCCAAGGGAAAGCAATGAAAACAAATGTGATCAGAAAGAAGGAACACGCTTTTCTTCTTTATCAATTTTGCCTTGATGAACAAGCAACAAGAGTTGCCAGAGGAAAGAGGAGGAGTGTCATAAGCTTGTCTATAAAAAGACATTTTTGCCTTTTATTAAAAAGTGAAAGAACGATCTCTCTTTTTATTCTCATTTCTTTGTTGCTCGCCTACGTTTTAGCATTGCAGCCAATTAGAAAGACCAATTCACCAACTTGAAACACAACAGACATGGTTATCTGGGCCAGGATGTTGAAAGTGTTGGTGGGCTTTAATCATGGTGCTAACTTTGTCAGTCATTTGTGTGCTTGGACTACCCTGGAATGGCTTCTGCAAAAAGATTTCTAAGCACATTTTTTTTCAGTCTCAGTCCCTTGTTACATTTGGCAGATTCTAGTTCTTCTTTTACTGGTATAAATAACGAAAATATTTCATATCTCTGAGGAATTGTTTTAAAGTTGTTTTTTTTTCTGAGTTTAGCTTCCCGAATCTGTTCTTAATCCCTTACTAAATGTTGTTGGCAAGTATTAGCCAATAAGATTAACTGTAATGTGTAGGCTTTTTTTAGTATCTGCAAAGAGCTGTGAGTAATCCTCATTTAGGCATGGATCTAATTCACATGTACTTTTGGAGCTGAAGAATAGCATTAGAATGAAAATGAGAATTTGAGAATTTAAATAAAAATTAATATAAAATTATTATATTTACGCAACCTTATTTTTACACGTATTGTAATTTTTGACTTCAAGGAACGCAGTCAATAATAGTTCACAGAAGTAACTAAGCTAGTCAGAAAATATATCTGACCCTATGCGTTTAAGCTTGTATCATTTATATATATAATACACATGTAGAAGGAAGCTATTTGCTATTTTTTATCTGAAGTAAGAGCCGTAGACATAATTTTTGATCTCATTGATACAAAAGTACAACTTTTAAAATTACCGTAGTAGTATCAGCAATAGTAATTATGATTTTTGCATTCTCTGCCAGCTGGAATACAATAAAATTGTTTAAAGATTAATCATTAATAATAATAGGAGCGTAAAAGGTTATAGTTTATAACTAAATTGGCCTATTCCTTCTTTCGGAGTTGGATAATCAGTACTCATATCATTACAACTCTTTATTACCTCATTCAGTATTAATTACCGATAGCCTGTGGATCTGAAATGTACTGGAGTCATAAAAAAAGAAATCCAAAATCATCCATTAACTATTTATTTCTCCGCTGTGTTTGGTTATGGCCCAAAGGAAGCCGAAAACTAATACATTTCCAATGTTTCCATTGCTTGGGATCTAAATTTCTCAAGAATAAATTGGAAGTTTTTTATGTACCTTGGCTAATGGTCCCTACCTTGCTCTCAGCTTTCAATGAGACTTACATCTCACCAAGTTTCAAAATCTTGATTCTTTCTGTTACAGAAAGAATTTGTAATGACATGGTCATTCAGTTTCTTTTCCTGAGGGTATCAGTTAATCACCTTTTACCAGATTCAGAGCTGGTGTAACACTGTATGGGAATTGGAGACTGAAATGAATGCCAGACAGCAGAGCAGCGTGACTGTCTGAGGCGGGAGCTGTGCTGACTTACACTTTGTGGAGACATTTACTGCGGATACAAATTGCTGCCAAATCAGATTTTTTCCACTGATGTTTTTCGTGAACTAAGTACACAAGGCAAAAGTGACTGAATCAGGTGATAGGGAGTGTTATTAAGTGACCAGCTAGAACATTTGCTTCAGCATTGTGTGGAGATATGGAAGTCAAACTGTGCACACTGTTCTGTTGCTCAGGATTTACTGTCAACAATTTGTTATTTTACTTCATAGTAAAGGGTTCAAGCCAAACCTTGGAATTCATCAGAGACATATTGACTTTGCAAGATTCAGACTATCACTTGAAGCAAATCTGTACATGAGTTAATTAGAAGTAAGGGTTCAAAAGATTAGGAAATACATAATTTATATCTAGAATTTAACATTTTGAGACAGTGGCATATTTAGTAAGTAAATAAAAAAGGTTCCCCCATCCCCAATCTCTTTTTTTTCCCTTTATTGAGATGGTGTCCTAAGCTTAGTGGTACAAAATGAAGAAAGGAAAATGTTCTATCAGCTCTGTATTCTAAAATAGCTAACCCTGCTACACAGAAGGACTGAATGCTTTTGAAAATTCAATATACTCTCTTTCATAGTAATCTGAACTATGAAAATGAGACTGAATAATATAAATCTAAACTATGAAAATGAGACTGAATACTGTTTGTAGATACTGATTTTTTTGTATTAATGAAAGATGTGATCAAACATTTAAATAACTGCAATCGGAGTAAAAAGCAGCAAAATCTCTCTGATTGACTGTTCACAGTACTTGTGGATCCAATTGTAGATTTATATCAGATCTTTGTGCAGTGCAGTATATGAAACCGTTTTCAAAGCACTGAGAGAAATCCAGATCAAGATACTAATCAGAGGAAACTATCATCTGTATGGATCGGATGTTCACAAGTATTAAAAATTATCTTCAGTAAAAAAGCTCAAATATTTGAAAAGATTGAATAGAATAACTTTTTGTACAGTTTAGCAATGCTAGTAGCACTATTTTTGTAGGAATATTGTTAACAGAAACCTATTTCACTTTTATCCACAAGATGGTCATTTTATGTACGTGTAGTTAGTAGATTTAACATAACCTACATATTTCTTAACCAAATGTATACATTTTAAGTCACATTACATTAAGAGAGTATTTTTGTCAAGAAAAGACTAAGATTAATATAATTTATTAACATTTTGAAACACTTGTTAATAAAATAGAGACGTAATCAGACCCAAATTATAGAGTTCAGTTTCCAGTCTTAGAACTTCAACTGTTCCCGTGGTATTTTTGGTACTTCTAATGTGCAGAAATCACAGTTTAAGTTACTAGTTTAAATTACAATTTCTGTATGCTTATGTGTTAAAGTCAGCTCCTTGTACCTGAGCTACTTTGTATACTGGCTACTGCCAGTTTTCAAAGAGATAGACAAGAAAACAAGCTATGTTTTTGAATAAGAACAAATTGTTTTGATATCTAGTCACCTTCAAGCATTTTGTTAATTCGGTGGGACATTTTTCTTTTAAATTTAGATCAATATTCCTTATGTCAGAACAGAACTGCTAATTGGAGTGTGACTCCTGGAAACAATAAATGTGGGTGATATTCTAATATGTAGAAAAAGCTGAGTATCGTCATTAGAGGAGTTACCACAGGAGATTTGAAATGATAACTCTGGAGTTCCAGCACCATGTGTCTTACTCAATCACTTGTAAATTTGAGCATGTTGGTTTATAGAGAGAGTACAGTCCCAGCTAAGTCTCGGACAGTGCTGTATAATCTTACCAACCTGAAAATTCCTGTAATCAAACAAATCCTTATAAATGAGACCAGCATGATATAAATTTTCTTAGGAGAAGGACATAGCCAGAGTCATTCTGAAATGAACATTCATTGGTTCCTTTGTCCCTGAGGGATTTTAACAGATGCTACATTTAAGGTTTCCTTCTCTAATACACTCCTCTTTCTTACACTCAGGCCTTGCTGCGTGAGAATTAGCCTTTGCTAAAAGTGTTTTACACAGAAATTGTATTGCAACCCTCTGATTAGTTGTGATAATAACCAAACAATAGATGCCAGTGATCTGCCCCAGTCCAACTATAAACATGTCTCTTCAAAAGAGTGCTATGAGACTTTGGAGATGTTTAAAAAGTGCTTGCAATGTTTGTGTAAAAGGTAAAATTAAAATAGTGTTCCCAATCTCCGCCACTTAAAACCAGGGATATAGTATCTGCCACTACATCTCATGTACCGTGGTATTTTAAAAACTGTAGCCTGATTTTTGAAAATTCAAGTACTGTTTCATGCTAGAAAGCGTGATAAATCAGCAAAACCATTTTAGGCATGTTTTTGTCATTTTCCTTTTATTTTCACCGTGTATGTCCGTTTGTAGACATTAATCCTAACACTTTCCAGGTCAGTCTTGATCCGGTTTTCCTATTTCACAGAAGAATACATTCAGCGGCTCAAATTCTCCAGTTCATAACCCACCAGTTCCTCTTGCTTACTTCCAAAAGGACTTCAAAGTCTGGACGATACTGTGGATTTCTTTGTTCTTTGAGCCAAAATAAACACATTACTTTCTACCTTATCTTTCTTTGAATATGTATTATTTTAAGTAAAAGAAAAGAATCACCTTTTCTGGCTAGAATGTGTAACATTTCAGTACTCAAAGCAAAATCTTCTGTCACGTCACACCTCAGAAAAACTGTATGATCTGAAAAAAAATTTCATTATTTTGAGAGTCACAGGCCAAGAATAGTCAGCAATTTTCACTGTACATTGTCTCTTTTTTGTGCAGAAATTTTCCTAAAATCATTGGTTACATTTTAAAATCTTGCCTTAGATTGCTGCCATTAAAAACTGTGCCTGTTTAAAAGATGAGTAACTAGAAGTTCATTCATCTCCTAAGGAGATATGTCCTTATAATTGACAATTGAATGGTCAAAAACTGAAGAATGAACACTTGAGTGACTGGGGTTAGGTTACAGACATTATAGTTAAGAAACAAACTCTTGTTTGACAACCTTTTATTCGACGTGCTTATGTAATGGCATGTATTCATCTGAAAGCACTTCAGTTCTCTCACTTTTTATTTATGCATCTTTATATAACTGCAGATGAATAGCAGCTAATCAGAAATATCTCTATCTGGTTATGTTTCCATCTGATGACACGTTCTTTTTCACTTGTTAAGAGAGGATTAAACTTGTTGCAATGAATAGTTCCACTTAAAAAAAAAAAATACAGGAAGAGCTTCCATCATCCTACCTAACAAGAGATATAATTTAAGAAATGTAAGGAATGATAAATGGATTAATTAAAGTATATATCTTCAAAGATGAAATCCAGATACTTTTGTCATCCATATCTGAATGCTCCTATCTTTCTTTCCAGGCAAATATCGAGCATTCCGAGATGATTTATAAAGCACAGCCAATTTTCTTAACTAAATTCTTTAGTGGGAGACTGAAGAGTGTGGGAAACTGTCTCAGAGAACATCCTATAATAGTCTCTTAATTTTCGCTCTTCAGCAAGAAGTGTATTTTATTGTGGCATGTTCTGCCCTTATTCACATTGAGAAGTTCCTTATTCCACAGGCATTCCTGAAATCAATAGTTCTGAAGATATTGTAGGTTAAAAGTCCATTTAATTAGAGTAGGATGCTCTGATGGAGAGAGGCTCTAGGTTGAGCNGGTCCTAAATATCTACTCTTTCAAGATACTGAAGTTATTTGGTAAATATTTAAATCTGGAAAAATGGTTGGAGAAATACGAAAGCTAGAAACTCAAGTTAACTTTTTCAAGTGTTCCTTGAAGAACTCTGCCCCACAAAAACACTAGGCCTACAGTGAGAAATTACATACAAAAAGAGCGTCTCAGACACTCTTATTTATCACCATAATTCTAGGAGTAGGATGCTCTGATGGAGAGAGGCTCTAGGTTGAGCTGTCCCCATGCCTGCCACCAGCTCTAGTCTGTAGAACTGAGAATCTGCACATGCCCCAGTCACAAATAATGGGATTTGGGTTAATATACTGGGTGTCTGTGATGCGGTTTTGGTAGCACAGGGACTTCAAGGGTGTCCTCTGTGAGAAGAGGTAGGGGCTGCCCTATACCAGACACAGTTGGTTCCACCCAGCTCCAAGGGACCCATCACAGGACAACACTGAGTTTGTGGTGCCTTTGTGGAAACATATTTAAGAAAGAGCAAAAATGCTGGAGAGGCAGAGAAGTCAGAAAAAAAAACAAAAGTGAGAAACCAGTATGAACACCTAGGGCAGAGAAGAATGAATAGATAGGAGTATTTAAGACACTGGGAGCAGAGGTTTTTCTGCAGCCCGTGGAGAGGACCACACTGGAGCAGATACCCACAGTACAGCCCACAGAGAACCCCTTGTTGGAGCAGCTGAGTATTTCCTGAAAGAACTTTAGTCCATGGAGAGCCCTGAAGCAGATTTTTTTTTTTTCTGAAGGACCATGGAGAGGACCCACACTGGAACTCGGGTGCAGCAGAGAGGAACGTAGTAGCCATTGACCCCCACTTCCCATCCCCTCGGTGCTGCTCAGAGGATGCTGGGTAGAGGGATTGGGAATGAAGGACTGAAGTGGAACCTGGAAGAAACAGAAGAGTGGAGGGAAAGGTGGTGTAATTTTTTTGTTTTTGTTGGCTTTGTTTCTCACCATCCAAATTTATTTTAATTGGTAATCAAATAATATTTCCAAATTAAGTCTGTTTTGCTAGTGATAGAAAGTAGTAAGTGATCTCCCTGTCTTTATTTCATCATCAGGTGTTTTCATCTTATTTTCCCTGTCACTGCTTGAGGAGGGGCAGTTAGATAGGTGTCTGTGTTAACCCACCAAAGATTACCAGTAACTCAACACAATTAAAAACCATCATTTGACAATATCATCTTGTTCATTCTACTTTTTGGGCCTTCTAAAAATGCTGACACAACTTAAAGCACGTAAATAATTTCATTTGAAGCAGATTGCAGCATTTACATAATGCAAATTACAGAACTTTTACGGTACATTTTTTACAAAATAGACCTTAACCAAAAAATCAGATCGCTATCAGAAAGACTGAATCCTACCTGAAGCAAAGGCTGCTTGTATGGAGACATTGCGGAAGAATATCTGTGGGTCTTCATGTATTTGATATATCAGATGTTTAGATACTAAGATGTTTTTCTTCTCATATTTGAATTGATACTTCCATCTGATGTTTTTAAAATGTATGGTTGTTAAAAAAAGGTACCATAGAGCAATGTAGTATACATCACTAACAAGATCAAGCAGTATAAAAGAACTAAAAAGAAATGATTTGGTGTGGATCTTACTTGAGGTACAGCAGCCTTCCTTAGACAGAAAGCCTGTATAGTTATCTGAGTTCTAAAGATTGACAGTACTATTTCAGTAAAGTTTATTGTTCATACCAGACCATTACAAAACATAGTAAGAGATAGAACAAATTCGATTTTGAAGTTGACTTTTTGTGCTTCGAGCATGTGATGAGGGACAATGTTCTGACAGCTCAAGCTTACTCAAGCTTAATGACTGATCTAAATTGGAGCTTGGAGATAAAAGAAATTCTTTAGTGATGCCTCAGTTGTCATTGATTGCTATGAGCAATTTTAAAGCTATTCAAGATGAGAATTGCCAACTTGGTTCTGAAGGAGGAGAAAGTCGTACATAAGATTGGGAGCTGGTGCAAAAGCTTCTGCATTAGAAAAGAAAAAAGAAAAAGAGAAAAGAGAAAAAAAGAAAAAAGATCAGGTTTATATTACTTGTATGTGTAGGTGATAATCACAACTACATATAGTGTTATGCATCACCAGGGAAAGACATAGTGAACCCACAGGGTACAATGTAAGCAGTAACTGTGACAGGAAAGACAAAAATGAGAGGCTGGGAACATTGTAAATACCAGCAGCGGCAAGATGACTGAAAACACAATGTTCTATGCTAAAGACAATAAGGAAGTTAAGGGCAGAGCAGAAGTTCCTCTTCTGAGTGTTGATTTCAGAAAGTGTTCCTCTCTGACAAAATCCTCCCTATTCTTGCACACAGCATAACACGTTTTGCATCTAAACTACTATGATTAGAACACTAAGTATTTAAGCCATAATTTTGTTAGGGCTGGATAAAATGGTACACAGTCATGGTTGCCTAGGTGTGGAGAGGAGCTTTTACACCATCAATTTGCCTGGTAAAACATCAGTTCATAATCTGGACAGAGGCTTGTGTTTGGGTGAGAAACAGGTATAACTGCTCTGTTCTTTCAGAACTTTTGGAAGCAACCATGTTATCTTCAGTATTGCTGTGTCTTCTGAAAAGTTCACTTTGAATCCAAAAAGCTGTCTCTAGTATGTATTCAGAGCCAACAGGTGTATTTAGGCACATGGGTTTCATGCAGCGAGGAACATCCTCCAGCAGCGTTTGGGTCTCAGTGAGGCTCCCTGTCTTGTTCAGAGAGCAAATTTCACCTTCAGAGCATCTTCAGGACAGCCTTCAAAAGACAATCTAAGTTGTCTTCTGTGCTGGTGTAAATGGACTGCCCACTTATGGAGGCATGGGTAGTGACTGGGAGTAAAACTTTATGGCAGAAAATTGTTTGCTGATTAGGAGTCTTGTCTTGTAACCAAGAAAAGAACTGGGCAGCGTGGACTTATTTCTGATAATTTTATGACGTGTGAGATCAAATGTGGTAATGCATGCTTTGTTAATATTTTTAGGCTGGAAAAGTATCACAATTTTAAGAAACCGTATTGACTGCAGTTTATTCAGATGTTTATATTTATTCTGGTTGATATTATTTGGATTAATTCAGGTAAGTAATACTGTAAGTTAGATATAACTATCTACAACTGAAAATATCACTGCCATACGTTTTATCTTTGTTGAAAATAAATTACCATATTTATATTATTTGGAGATTTCTGCAGAAAGTTTTTTTTGTGTTTATTGAACATTTTCTGAGTAAACATCACGTTAGTTTTCTGTACTTCTCCTTTTTCTGGCTGTAAAGATTTGTACAGCTGTGCTTTATCTCAGAGGTGAATATAATGCCACAGAAAGAGAATGGTTTCCAAAATGGCGCCAAAATTCACTAATGTTCTAGTTAAAATATTCAGAAGATGTTGAAATTTATTGAGCTAATTTCTTTAGAAAAACAGTATTGCCGAAAGAAAAGCCCATGATCTCTGTATATTCGGCATTTATCCTGAAATTTTAATGACAGAACTTCAAGATGCTGTATTTTCTTGCTGTGCACAGTTTGATCGCTCTCCGGATCACCAAAGTATCAGCTGTACTGGGGAGATTTTGTTCTCTAATTTATTTCCTTCCAAAAAAAGAGAAAAGGTCAATACTGCTGTTTGGAAATTCCTGTGACTTATCTAATATAAAAAATAGCATATGCTAATGAATATGCAGCTTGTTTGCAAATGCTGTGGAGTCCTATGGATTCCTCTTTATCTCTCTCATTCACTTACTGTGTGAACTTGAACAATTCAAACTTCAAACCTTTGTTTTCCTGTTTTGTCTGTTGTTTACAGAACTGTGAGAAATGAAATCTTTGATGAGGACAATCTTAAGTCTTCTGTCAGCCAAAGCAGCAGTGATTATCTTCTTCATTGACTGCCTTTGCTATAAATTTAGGCTTTGGCAACTTGGAAATGAAATGAAAAAACTACTCAGAAAATCTTAATAAAGCAATTCCACAAATAGATGGATTCCCTAGATGAGAAAATGTTCTAATTATTTAATTCTTGTACAAGAGATCCATGGGGTTATAATATAAATATTTAGAATAATTCTTAAAAACAAAGGAAATGACTGAAACACTGATTTCTGAAGTCTCAGGTATTTATTAGCAAACAAATTACCATTTTAGAGATGTTATTTGGTAGATATTTTGATGGTTTAAGGCATTGCACTTTTGAAACAAAGGAATTCACTTTGTCTTCCATTACTGGTGTTTGAAACAAACAAACAAAACTCATCTTTCTCCTCTTTATCCCATCTAGGTCCCTACTGCTTGTTGACAGCCACTTTTTTTCCCCTCTAATTATTGTTCAACTGCTGTAATAGCAGTTTTGGCAGGTCTAGAGGATATAGCTATTCTTTTTATTTATTTATTCTCTTTGTTCCTATGCTTCTTTCTGATTTTTTTTTTTGTATATTGTACTTGAAGATGCCTGTTTTTCCCATGTCCCATGCTAGAGGAATGGTTGACATGCATAGGTTTCACGCAGTAAGTTGCTTCTCAGGAAGTTTTTACTAGGGACATGCAACTTTTTAAGGATGTTTTCAGGATTCAGGGAAAGCAGTTGCTCTGGGCTTCCAGAGTGGCCAAAACATGTTTGCCTAATTCACCTTCTCATCTGGTAGGGTACAGGCAACCCCTACCTGACTGTTCTACAGTGTCAAAGATTTCTTTTTTTCTTTTTAAGAATTGAGCTGCTAAATGCCCTCCTTTACTTTCTAGGAGTCATTCTGTCTTACTCAGGCTTCTAACATTTGCCTAAATTTTAGGCAGCAGCTGAACTAGTTCGTATGGACTAAACATCTAAATTCTCTACGTAGCCAGTGGGGAAAGAAAAGTACCTTTAAAGCCTTCGTAAAGAGTTCTCCTAACTTAGCATCCTAGCCAGTGAAACCACCCACCTCTTGGTGTGCTGTCTAGAAATCTTGAGACATTTGAAGACATTAAGATATGTATTATAACTAATGAATACAAATCAACTTGTACAACATATAACATAATATTGTGCAATACATTTATTTGCTTTAGGTATGCTTTGCATGCTATATAATTCACATTGCCCTAAAAAGTCAAATTTAAATCCAAAGGAAATATATTTTGTTCATACTCATTGTCAAAGTAATCACTCTTACCTCTTCTAAAAACTCTTAATGTTCAGCTATATTTTTCCTGTATCTAATTGATTTTTCACAGATAGATATGTTAAAATACATCATTCTATTGTTTCTTTTTTTCCTCCTAAGCTAGTGTATTCATTTTCCATACAACAAACTTCAACAGAATGCCTAAAAAGGGAAATAATTTATTTTTGTTACTATAGTTAGGAATATCCATTTATTAAAAAATAAATAGGAAATACTGATTTGGGATGCCAGAGTTGAAAACCAAGTAATCTCTATTGAGATTACCTTAAATTTTTTATCTGACAAGTTGTTATTTTTTTAAACAGGTGCATTTTACTTTAAAAAGTATACTAAGACACTTTGATATTCATCCACTGGGATAAAAAAAGTATTAGAAAAAAAGCACAACTCTGCAGCTATGAGAATAGTTTATAACAATTTTGCAAAAGCAAATAAAAATCTGATATGTAATCCAGATAAATTGCTCCTATAATGAACAGTGGATGCTTTTCTTCCTTTATTCTTGTAATTAATGTAGATCACACTGTCCTAGAATCAGAAGATACATACATATTTTAATTGTGAGCAGTCAAAGTATGCAAAACCTCTTGAAAGTTATAAATTTTACAATGCCTTGCATGTATGCACTTCACAAAGCACAGCATAACAAAATACAGTTACAGAGACAGCATAACATGTTTATCCAAATGTTCTCTTTTATCTGTAAAGGAATTAAATAGAAATAAGATAGATTCCTTTCCTAATATGAAGAACAAGAATGATGTTCACTAAGTAGAATAAATACACCGGAAAAAAAGTGTTGGAAATAGTAATATATGTTCTTATCATATCATGAGAATAATATAATTTGTTATGCTAAATTTAACTTGAATGTTTCTCATTTATTTCAATTAAATGACATTTGAAAAAGTGTGTGCCAAACAAGAAATAATTTATTGAGTTTGAAGGGAAAAAGAAGATATTTACTCTATAAATGCCTGCTACTGTCTTAATATCGCCATTGTTCTCTCTCACTCTCTCTTTTTTTTTTTTTTTTTTTTTTTTTT
>VWZK01012002.1:138901-170003 GCA_013396935.1 Baryphthengus martii
TTTTTAATCTTTCTGAGGAAGAAATTAAGGTTTACAGTTTTGGAGAATTATAATGCCTTAGGACAAATCCAAACTTCAGATTTGATCCTGGGCCATCTGAAAGCTATCTTAGAATCTTCAGTTGACTTCAGGAATATTTGCCATTGCTATATTGTTTCTTAAAAGCAAACAGATATTTTTAGAAAAAAAAAATCCGAAGGATTATTCAAGCTGTGTGATTTTCTGTGTTATTTATCAAAGACCACGGTATGGTAGGACTACTCTATTTTACACAGATATTTGCATTTCAATGTAATCACTGTGAGCTTCTTCCAGTAGGATAGTAAGAAACAGGACTAGACACTTATCCTGTTTATTTTCTGATTCTCTTGTCTATGGAAAGAGTGCCTTGTTTCTTTTTAAATTTTCTTTGTGTAAGTTGGAAAATACTGAGTACAGTGTACCTTCCCATTGAGCTGGACTATGTTGATAGTCTTTAATTCTCTGAGGAGATAATACCTTAATCCAAGCCTGTCTAAAAAAGATATGCTTTATCCTTACCACAGAGCAAGTATGTCACAGGGTAATGTAGATGTTGAAAACTCTAAGCACCCTTTTTAATATATTGATCCTTGATTTTGAAATCCATGTAAAGTCAATACTGGGGAAGAAGGTAGGCTTCGTGGATCACCTCTGGGAAAAATACCGTGGCCCGCCTGCCATGATGTAAGGATTGTTTGTGTTCGCTCTGCTTTCATCACTACTTTGCAGCTGCCTTTGATCTCCTCTGGACCTCATGCAGTGCCCTATCATCTAAATATTTTCGTGTGAAGAAGTAAGGAGAGCCAGGAGCAAACTGACACATGTGCAGTGTGACAATTCAAAGTGGTCAGGCCCTGAAAAAACTCAGGAAATAAAATTGAGGGTATGGAAAATTACATCACTTTGGGCACTCACTGAAGTTAAAAGCTTCCAAACACACTGTATCTCTCCAGGCCGGCCAAGAGGTGATGAAGACATGAATTAAAAGATACCAAATTGTTATCTTCCAAAATGAAGCATTGTCAATTTGTGGCTGCTACTGTAGAAGATCTCAGCACCAACAAGGTTGTCTACCTAAAATACTCCTAAACTACTAAAAATCTCTAGGAGATCTTGTCTTCTTTCAGTCTGGATTACTGGTACCCAGACCAGGCCCAGTTCATTTAAGCAGCACTGATCATGGTGGCAGATGCAGAATAAATAAGTGGTAGGCCGTAAATGCATATTTATACATTTTTTTTGTCTCTCTGGTAGCAAATATAAACAGCCAAATGAGCCTATAAGCCTATATTACAGATCGTTACAGATTTACATTATATCATTACAAATTTACATATCTGACACCATTAAAGTCTATAAATTGTTGGGGGATTGTAAAATCCACCTTCAAAGTGTTCTGGCCCTTATAAGATGAATATTTTTTCTGAGGGTTACTGTAACCATGAAATAATGCAGATTTCTGCAAATTTCAAGCAAGAGCTAATCAAAATGCCCAGGGCTACAGAGGATCACAAAATATATAAAAGTGGAAAAATATTTTTGAGCATTTCCAAATGTTCTAACAGTTGTTCGTTTGTTTGTTAGTTGTAAAATTCTTACAAAAAAACCCTAATAGTTTTATGGCTGGACTTTATTTAAATATATATTTCATCCTAAGCTCTTTTTTAGAGTATACGTACTACTTAAGAACATTTTGCAATACCAAATGTTGAGCTAGTCATTAAATTAAAAATAAGAATCTGCCTACCCTTGCATTTTCTAAAGGGAGTTAAGCTGTAATATATCTTAGTCTAGTACAATAGATACATAAAACACTGAATAATCCAAGTACCAGTAATGTAAAAAGGGTGCTCCTTCTTTCCTTTCATTTTCAATCACATTCTAAAAGAAAACTATTTAATATTATTTAATATGTCAGCAACAATGCTGGCAAAATTCTAAAGCAACTATAACTAAAAAGCATTAGTTTTACAATACTTCTGCTTCCATTATGTATCCTGCATTATATCTGTCCCTTTGCAGCAGCGCTTCTTATCCAAGTTTTAGTAAGAGAAGGAAAAGTAGATCCCACAGAGCTGTTATATTTCCCCTGCAAACCTCGTTAAGGAAGTGGACTGGCGATAACTGGACTCTCATCCTTTGAATGCATAACCTTATTGACTCATCAAGAAACACTTGCTGTGTCATGAAAAATCAGGGTGTTTCATACTGCCTCCCTGCTCACTGAACTAAACCTCTGAGGGAGAAGTGAGGTGCAGGGTTTGCAAAAATAGTGTAACTTATTTTTCCCTTTCCCGTATTTTTTCTTACAAGTTAAAACTTGTCTCCTGGTGCTTCTTATTTAGTCAATGGAGGAATATATGGTCCTTCAGAGGGCTGTTCAGAGCATCTAAGTCAGAACTACGGTATCTTGCTAAGCCAGATGCTATGAGCATCTTGCTGAGCAACCATCTTCCTGCCAGCAACAATATATTGTGTTGATCTTTGTCCAGACTGGATCGTGAGCTCATAACTGAAGGACTCCTAGATGTTGATCCAGTCTTTTTTCTTTTTTCTTTTCTCAATAAAAGTGTCATGTGACATTGCTTATGTCAAGAAAGTACGAGTGAAATCATATTTCAAGGCTTCATCAGCTGTCTGATCCAGTGCCCTCTTCTTGTCCTTCCATGTTCTGCATACCTACTTATTCTGTATTTTGTCTCCTACATCTCCTAGTTGTCTCATTTCTAGTAGATGTTTTATTCCCCAGACCTTCTACCAGTCAGTTATATTATTTTACCAGTGCACCCCATTTTGTTGTATAGGAGAAAAAAGAAGGGAAGATGGGGCTTCCAAACTTGATTTCTTTCCTTTTCTGTATTTTCTTAACACACAATACTTAAAAAATACCATGGGTCTTTTAGTTCAACTTACTCTAGGCCTTTTCAAGGAACTTATACCAGTGTCCATAACAATTTGTTCTGTTTTATAAATCACGGTACACAGCCATTTTATTTCTGTTTTTGAGTGACAAATACTGGGTCAGCCACTCTCTAAGGCTTAACAGTTAACCCTCACGTTCTGTAGTATAAATAATGGTGCACATCAGGCCTTATCCTGCAGTTTTCACAGATCAAAAATTTCCATGCATATTAATGCACATTTTGGATGTGTGAGAAGTGATGGATTTAGTTTCTCAGGTAAATGGAGTAAGCACCACTCCTGATCTTTCAAGAGGCTTTCAAGGTTATAGGAACACTCTTGTTTTAGCTTTCAGTTTAGGCAAAATGGATGACTGGTAAGTTGCAGGTTTCAACATGGAAAGTAAGGGGTTTCTTTAAAGTACCATTTTTTTAAAGCACTGTGATTGGACTGAGTGCTATTCTTAAATTGGTTCTTAATTTAATAGACAGTTCCTAAGAGAGAAAAAGAAGAAAAAGATCAGTCATTAGCTAAAAAACAGGACATAGAAAAAGAAATAGGAACTGAATAAGCACCTAAGGTTTTGGACTTAAAATTGTGCTATATGTGGTCTTTCTTATTTCTAGTTTTAAAGATATAAAAATAACTTTTTTTTTATTTTTTTTTTTTTTAGGTACAATTAAAGAAATAGAATTGGGATAGGTGATAACAGACTCGGAAGTTTTAATACAAACATAGCTACAACTGCAAAAACAATCTAGTCCTGGATATACAGCAGTTTAGCAATTAACACAAGAATTTCAAAGAAGCTGTTAGTTCAACATAGTACAATATGTAGGGTACCAAAAAAATTTTAGAAGCCCCACAACAAATGTTGGTTTGGAAAAGCTAAAAGGCAAATTATACGAAAAAGAAGGAATCTGTTAAGTAGATTAGCAGGCATTATAAGGGAAAATATTCGTCTTAAAACTTCCTTTTTTCATAATCATAACCTATAACAAACTCCTGCACTTGTGGGCTAAAAGTTCAAAGTATAATCTGAAGCTAAACAGAATAAAATTACTGAAATCAATTCTGAATAATTAAGCTGGTAGTAGAAATGAAAACTCCTGCCCTCAGTAAAGTACAAATGTGAAATAACAGATGCCTAGAGACTTTTTGCTTTTTGTAGAGAAAAGAAGTTGTATATAGGACACGTTTACAACAAAAATGAGTCTGTTTGCAATAGATTTCAAGCTAGCTCAAGCTCTATTTAGTCTCATACTTCATCCCTGCTCCAGTGAAGTCAATTGGAGCTTTGCCCTTGAGTTTGACAGAGGCAAGCTAAGACCTGAAGTTTATAACTTTATCTTGTAGACAGCATTATAGCTTGTTTACTCACTGTCTACTGGCAAAATCAACACTGATGCCAGTAAGCATTCTTAAATTAAATAATTGCTTTCCATGGGGAAAAAATGGTATTGTTTCCTTAAATCTGACAAGCACTTAGATATTTTCTCACTTTGTCTTTATATGTTCCTAAGATGCCCTGAATAAAATTGAACAGCTTGGCGAACTGGAGTAGCTCAGAATATCTGTTTTACTTTGGTTTCCTATCAACAATATTTACCTACGCACTTTTGAGGGCATTAAGTATAAAAGCCTTGATGGAATTTCACCTAATATTCTAGACGCTCAAAAATTGCGAAACTAATGTTTATACAGCAACATACCTCTGGTGTATGTGTATGTGTGTGTGCTTGTGTGTGTGTGTGCATTCCTAAAAATACACTTGCTTGCAAATATGTATATATTTTTGCTCTACGAAATGTAGAATTATTAAAACCCTTATAAAATGTGTAGCATAGCAGTGTTTCTCTACCTTTTTCAGTTGCACCTCACTGTCACTAGCTTTTGCTCCAGCCCCAGCATTCGTTACTATCTCCTTACTCTCTACCTTTATTTCTTTGCCTCACACTGTTGCCAGCAGCTCCAGCAATGTTGGCCATGTGCCCAAGGCAATAATCTAAGCTGGACTCTGCTGTCTTAGTCTAAAGCTATAGGGATGTCTCAGCACCATGTTCCTTGGGGCTCATGGTTCCCTATAAACATAGTCCAGAGTGAGCCAAGATGGCCCATCAAGATGGGCAGGTCAATCAAGGAGAGCTTATTACCTGCACCCCAAACCATTCTGTGTGTTGTCTGGAACATGATTGTACTGACACAGATCACGTTGTTTTGAGGACTGCTTAAAAAGATGCAATAAAAAACTCCAACCTTTTCCTTTTCTGATATTCTTGAATAACCCAGCCACAGTAATATTACCATAAATTTTAACTATATACCAAGATGTTGCAAGCACCTTACTTCTTACAGTAAATATAAAACATTTAAATAAATAAACTGCACGTTTATTTTAGTGTCAGGATTTATCACAGCTTCCTTTGTAGTCTTATGTACTGAAAAAGTTGAAGAACAGAATGTGTTTAAAGAATGTAAATGTGATGTTCAGTGCAGTATCATTTGTATTATTTAACAGATCCAGACATACTGCTATTGTAATAAAAGCATCTGATCTCTTAGGACTACATTTGCTTCTACCCCAGGAAGCACGAGGCATTAGTTTTTGCTTAGTCTTTGTTATAGTCCTCAGAAGTAACTAAAAGAGCTACCCTTACCCTAAAAATACTATACGTACTGTTTTCCTTCACTTCCAAGAACTTCTTTTATAAATTCTCCAAGCACTGTTTCATTGCTCTGAGGGGGAACACTCTAAAAGATACAAAAGGCAAATCAGGAACAGCATCTCAAACAACGTGTATTCTGTCAAGGCCTTGCACTCTGAAATTTTGTATTGTAACAGTGACTACCATGTAACTCATCCTATCTGCTCATTCAGAGAAGGTACTGCAGAACTATGCGGTAAGACAGAGCCACTGATACATAGGTTTTGTCTTTTTTTGTTGTTTTTTTTTGATGAATAAAATCTATACATAAAAGCAAATCTAAAAATTAATAAAATTCTATTCTAAATTTAAAATAATGCAGGATCAAAATAAATGATGAAAATTCATGCATTGATTCTTTACTTCCAGTTACGGTAAAGAAGAGGGAGGAAAATACAGTGGAAATAAAGAGCTGGAGCAGAAAAGTCCTTGATACAATTGCACAAATATTTTACTAGAGGGTAAGAGATTTGAATTCTCCCTTGGTGGAAGTAAGGTGGGCTACTAAAGCTGTACAAATTTCCTCTCCTTGCTAAAAAGCCAAAAGGGAGGGTTGTTTGCAGGGCTGACAGTTGCAGTATTCCTTCTGAGGAGCCAAACTTCCATTGTGTTTTGGATCTCCTGGTGATACTGGCAGTGGATGCTGAGGAAATGTATTTTCACGTGGGCTGGTAGATGGAAGGAGCCTCACCTTGCCCACTTTCAGACATCCACCAGTGTTTTGTTGGCCTCCAGAACTATGATGAGTAAGAATAACTCTCCCCCTTCTAAAAAATAGGTACAGTCCCAAGCTTCAGTGTATGTCCATATAATCCAAGCGAGTTTATTGCCCGGGAATCACCTTCCAGTAAAACAGTAGGGCAGCAATTGCACTTGGCAACAACAAATTGTAATCGAAGGACAGCTGTTCGTATCAGTCCGTGAAACAGGCTGGCATTCCTGGGTCATTCTTCCTCTCCCTCCATCCCTCTCCTCAACCCATTCCATACATATCCCTGCTGCTCTAAAACAATCAACCATTATGAAATCGAAGTGCTATATTAAAGATTTAGGGGCGTTAGTGACCTTGCTTTCTTATGCTAAAGCACTAAAAAGCAGATGCCTTTTCATGATGGGTCTCAAATGATGAAAGTTTTGTGAAAAGTGATGTCTCATACCTGGCTTATGTGGAACGCTGTAGAAGACAGCAGGGCCTCAGCCTCAGACTGCTTTTTCTTGAGATTGCTCCTCAGTGACTATATTGCTTTCTGGAGCTCCAGGTGTAAGAAGGAAGGGTAAGAAACTTCAGAACAGCTCTATTCAAGGCCCAGCTGCAGCAGGGAACGGTGACAGGGACGTTGAATCGTTGCACAAGAATAGAGAGAAAGCAGAGTGAGGGTGGTGGTGGGCATAAAAGGAAACTAGCCTAAAAGGGAGATGCACCATCAAACAGAAGGGCTTAGTGGTCTAAAGTGCTGCCCAGTGAGCAGAAGGCACACACCGTAACTGTACGGCCCTCTGACAGCATGACCACAATGCAGGGGGACCGTATGGAGCTGAGGGGGATCAGAATCCGTCTGTTTTTTCTCGGTAAATAGGAGGAGCATAACTTAGAATATTACCCACACTGATAACATTAAATTGCTTGAGTAGTAAATAATATTTTTTTTCCATAATTACTTTAAGGTAAAGTCATTATAATAAGGGGATAGAAGAATTCACACTATCCATTAAATATTCAGAACGTGAAATATGCATGAACACATTCTCCACCATGATGGCATTCCTGCTCCATTTTCACTTGCTGTGTATCCAAGTAGGTCCGTTTACATTTAAGGAGGCACACAGAGGTATTCCAGGTAAAGAGCTTCCCCTATAGTTTGTAACACTTAAATGCAGTTTCATTCTTCCAAATATAATGACTTAGATGCCGGGAAGAAACGGAACAGAGGCTAAATACTGAATTAATACTTTGAAATATAAATTCTCATATAAACTTTATTGTATCTCCCATATAAGGTACTTTTAGGAACACTTGAAACTAATAATGGAGTTTTGATAACTCAACTCACTTTAACTGCAGTGGGTGCAAGAGTCACCATCTGAACAGCTCAGCTGGCAGACCCGAGAGGGCAGTTATTCTCAGAAGAGAGATGCTGACTAATGCATGTGTGAGAGAGAAACTACTGGAGCAAATAGAGACGGAAAAGACATGTGTGTATATCCTTATACAGGAACATAGCCTGCATTTAGGCTAATTGAAACCGCACTAAGATGATTTAAACTAACCTGCCTGGCTTCATCTTAAAATGGATTAGGAGTGTTCACCCAATCTGCTAATGATGTCCAGCTATTAATCCACTTGAGCTGACAGGTGAGTATCAACTAATTTTGAACTCCACCGTATTAGTGGAGAACTAGAAATCCTTGTGCTTACTGACTTAATTGGATAAAAACATTATATCAGATGTTCTGAGAGCAATTTCTTAGACCTCAATGAAGCACGAAGCACAGGCAACACAGGCAAAAGCAGCTACCAAATTGAAGAACTATATATACCTATTTGAAAAGAACTTGTTTGTTCTGCACAGACAAACAGACTTAGTTTGGTGTTTGGTACTTGAAACATAGGGTATATTTTGATTTTTTTAGTGATCAAACCTAAGGATTCCTTTAGTAAGTAAGTAATAATGTGAAGAGATCTATATACATATGTTAGCAAAACATGCACTGCTGAAGAGAAAAATCAAAATGAAAAAGGTGGCTAAAAGGAGATTAAAAAATAGAAATGAAAATTACCATGTCATCAAAAGGATAATGAAGTTTAAAAGAAATTATAAAAAAGTCATTTCATAGAACATTTTATAAAAACCCCAGTGTAACTCAAGCCAATAAAAACAGAGAAAATGCTTGAATAGGAACGGTTACTAATTAGATATTGTTAAAGGCAAAGTTAACATTTCAGTTTTATGGTCTGACAAATAAAACCCAAAAAACCCACTCTCTTAGCATCGCCTGATTTGATCAGCAATAAACGTGCAGTAGTATAGCAATATTACATGCTAGTTTTCAATCAACAGTTCAGAAGCTGTGCAGTAGTAGTACATCCATATTGAAAAGGAAGTTAGAATACCTGAGGTATAGGCCATAAATGTGTTTTTACACATTTGGGAGATAACAGGCTTGCAGGTAACACCCCTGGTATCCTGAAACCCACATAACATGATTTGAACTTGACACACACACAAGGGCAGCCGCAGCTCCAGCAGTTCCTCTTCCTGTGGTTCAAGAACTGTCAGTTCAGTCTTGAGCCCACAAACTCCTCCTGTTTACATCAGTAACTTCATGTCAGTGAAAGTGTTCCTCTAATTAAACAATGGGAATGACAGACTTCCGTGGTCCCTTTTGGCAATTATTATTAAATGTCTAGAAAGACAGGATGGAAAGCCGTAATAAATGCCTTCCAGTCATTTTTTCATGACTCACAAATTCTCTTAGTTGCTAGCAACATCTTTACAGTACTAAATCCAAATATTAGCATTTAAAAACTGGCTTATATGATCATAAAACCCCTTGCTGTTACCAAGCTCTATCAATGCTCTCAATACTTTATCCATACTGTCTTTAACCCAAGGAGTTTGCACTTCCCGTCACAGATGGCCCATAATAGTTGGAAAGACATTCTGGTGGACTCATTGATACTGGTGGGAAGAATGCCATCTGAAACCTGTGAGACAAGTTTTCTAGCCCAGATGTTGTCTCAAGTAGAGTAATTTCCTCTTTTTTTTTTTTTTAAATTTATTTTTCCTTTAATAAATTATTAAAAAGATTTTGAAGAAAAATTCCATGTTGTAGGGAGGATATAAATGAAAAGTAACTTTTTGGAAATAATTTTCCTTCTCTTGCAGTTTGTCATTGGGTGTGACCCACTCACACAACTGGGACATTATTCAAAGAACATAGATACCATAGGATATGTGTGTCCAATGGGAGAAATAGCTATAGGAAAGCAGACAATGAATTAAAGCACCTCCAATTAAAAAAAAAAAAGTAATGTTAATTTACCTAATATTAAACATTAGCACAAATGCACTGTGAAAAAATTAGGAATGGGGGAAAGACAGTAAAAAAAAAAGATGGTGACAAAGTTTAGGGTCTTACAGGCCACAGAACACGAAAAGGTATCATCCTTGTTTGTTGTACCTCACTGAAAGTATAGTCTTCAACACCAGTGAGTAGCACAACAACTATTAAGCTGATAAAAACTTCTAAAGAAACTTCTCAAAAGAAGAACAAACAACTACCATTAGGAATTTTATTGTCAATCTGAAACAGCTGACTGCCGGAAAATGTAGCTATAAAAAATAAAATATAGCTGAAATCCCTCATTTGCCTAAGCTTGCAGGAAATGAGAAACTTTCACAATTGAAATGTCAGCTAATGATGACATTTCTATAGTCTGTTTGTGACTAAGTGCAAACAGAGGGTCTCCATGTTTTTTCCTTATTTCACAGTTTACTAATCTGTGCTGATAACAACACTACAGCTCACAGGGAAAATGTAACTTATTTGCAGAAGTATTTTTTTTTTTCTGTTTGAATGATCCATTGAAATTCTGAGCTCTAACTTCACAGTAAAATAGCGTATTTTTTCCTATTTTTCTCCATAATATTACAAAATATAGTTTGGAGTGATATTTCTCATTGATAGTACCCTCTCTGAAAGAAAATTTAAGAAATATTTTAAACATTTAAATTCTCCCTGAGTTTTATGGCAGTTACACGTCAAGGTTTGTTGTTTTTCAATGCCAGCCAAAACCATTCTTCTCTTAGTGTCGGATCTTTCACGTATCTAAGGTCCGTGCTGTAATGGGAGAGGGCTTGTGCCTCCTGCCGATGCAGGATGAAAGCTGGACAGTCATGCTATGCTGCTCTGGGAATTTCATGCAGCAGAGTCGCACCCTGCCCAATGGAGGTGAAAGGATGAGGTTCCTACAGAGGGCATACGTGAGGTCGCTCATAGCCTGGCACTCTCCGAGAATCCTCTTGTGAGCTCAGAGATGGTGTTTTCAGGGCACCCAGAGGGGACCACCAAACTCTGTCTAGGCTGAATGGTCAGGAGATGTGTCCTAAGGGAACTTCTGAGAATGCTGTAATTGGGCAGATGGGATGCAGTCATTAGATCTCTGCATAATAAGCAGCAGGATTACGTCATGCTGACTTGCTATTCACAGCCTGATTAAAGGGCCTAGTGACAGATGAGAGGACAAGCCCATGACCAGCTTCCTTCATTTTATTGTATGTACTAGCTTGCTATTTTGGTCTGCTGTTGTCACCAGGCTGCGCTCGTAACTTCATTCTTTTACGTGCTCTCTGAGCATGAAATAAAAAAGATGTTGTATAAAAATATTTTTTGAAGATTACACACGGGCTCACTAAAATAATTTTCTTCTGTAGGGAAAAGTGGCTTCCACTTAAAGTTTTCGATTTTTTCATTTTCTTTGTCAGCTGTTTCTTTGTCTAACAATTTCAACCACTTCTTGGCATGAATTTGTACACAGAACTGCGTGTAACGCTGTTATTTTTATATCCATATGCAGACTGCTGAAGAAAACACTTACTGCCATTAATAATTTCTATTTGTCTAGAAAAGCTAATCTTTAAATCCCTTTTTGAGGGCCGGTCTATAAGCTACTGCATTAAGGAAACCTTTAGTGCTTCCACTTTATTCTGGCTGTTTCTTTGGTGCTATTCAAAGTCTCAATGAAAAGCCCCTCTTGCAGTTCTGCAGTTAAAACAACAAAGCACTGCCTATGCTGCTTCTTTAACACAGCTCTGAGGATTTATTCTTTGCTCCTTTATTCTTTCTTTTTCTGAAGTTTGCTTGTCCTTCTCCCCTTTAAAATCTCTTTATCTAAAGCTGAATTAGTTTTCGCAGCTGGTTGGCAAAATGCCATCGTTTTCTGCTCTGACACTTATTTGTCAATTTTCAGTTGCCTTCAAACTTTTTATTTCTCTTAGCTTCCATCTCTTTTCCTCCTTTCACAGTTTCACTGATTCAAGTTTTAGCTGTTTTAATAGAAAAAGAGAAAAAAAAAATCCCTCCTGGGAGGGAGAAAAGGAGTCATTCTCTACAGTGACAAAAAGAAAGCAAAAATACTATGAGATTTACCCACTGAAGGCTTTGAAATAACAAACTTTGTACTTTACAGATACAATCTGATCCTACTTTCAGGAAGGTAGCAGGTAAATCTACTGCAGTATTTATATTCTGCCCTAAGAGACATTAAATTTGCAGATCTATTTTTGTTTAATTTTTAGACTTTTCACAGGCTACTCTTTTGCTTTATTCCATTTGAGAAAGTTTTAACACACTAGGGATTAAAGATTTATTTAGTTAGTTTTAACACTTCTGCAGCTTTATTTCTCAACTCCAGGTGTATATAAAAATCACTAACCTCCATCTTAGGCTTCTACTCGTAAACCTATTAAAACAATTTGTGAACCTTTACTTAATATGTGCCATAGGTTAATGCAATTTAATGAGAAGTAGAAAGCAAGACAATTTTGGTTTGGTTTATTCTTTGAAACCTCTTTCAAAACTTCTTCTCTTGTGTATATAGTTTACTATGGATGTTGCATTTCAAGTGTCTCTTAGGCTGTTGTACCAGCAGTCCTAGAGGGAGATAAATCCTACAAACAACATTGGCTTCCTAGGCTTTGACTATCAGTATAGTGGCTTATGTAGGCACTGTGCAGCCATTATTCTGCCCACTCAAATAATAAGAATAGAATATTTAGCAAAACTGTCAAGAAGTACGTGCCCAAATATCACATCTTTATTTTCTATTCTTTAGTGTTCAGGTTTTAATCTTCTGAGCAGAAGGAAAAAGCAGTAGAAAGCTTCCCCCTCAGACAGAGCCCTTTCTTTCTACTGTGACTACTATAGAATTATTAGTACAATTACTGCTACTAATAATTCCGATACTAATTACAAATTACTATCATATGGACGCTGCACCTTCATTTCCTTTGGAAGTGAAATCGAGTCTTTCTCATGCTGCCAGAATGCAAATAGTAGGTATTTTTACCATCCCTGTCGCCACAGCTTAGCGGAGTGGGTTAGAGTGCTGCATACATTGTCATGTCTTGGCAGTTTGAATAGAGGTAAAGCAGATGAAAAGAAAGGCCATATCTAAAGAAAAGGAAAAAAGGGGTTACAGCTTTCAGTAGCCTTTCTTATATGTGAGGTCCTAGAAATTGGCTGGACTAACTGTGAAGTGGTGAATATAGTGGCAGCAGCTGGACAGTAAGTGGAAATGTAAGTAATGATTACCCTTGTGGTCTGAGTTACTGCAGGGCAGTTCCCAGCTGACTTAAATTGTTGAAAGTTACAGCCTAATTAAACCTCACTTCTTGCATCGAGTATTTCTTTCTACGTATCTGAGCAATGTCTCATATGTCTATCCTTATTATATCTTCACTGCTGTTCCACTTCTACACGCACTCCATCGTGCTTTTTTCCTTTTACTTCCTCCTAGTGCTGTGCTTAGACAAATCTTCCCAAAGACAGAGAATTAAAGTATTTTACATATGAACCAAATCACATTTAAAGGCAGACCGTTAAAGCTGAATTAGGCAAAAAACCCAGGCCAATAGCTTACCTCCGTAAGTCTAACATTAGATTTTTTTAGCTATTTTTAAAATTAGACTAACTTAAAATTGACCTTTCTGGAAAAGAACTGAGTCATAAAAATGAATATTAAAATTACACTTAGTGCATCCTATGTATCTGGCATATTATTAGACATTCAAAATACTAACCAGAGCAGTGGTGCATTGCCTCCCCACTGCAGAGTGGGGAAACAATTATTTCAACTAGTTTATTTAAAAGAAAAAAAAAGAAAAATAAAAAAAAAAAAGATGTTTTGAACTAGCTTGGATTGGTGTCAGGTTTTTAAAGTTTTTTAATTAAATATATTTAAGGTATCCAAAACAATCAGAGTAAATCAGTATGAAATTAGTATAAAGAGCTTTAAAACACTTATATACTTTGAAGTAACTTAAAAAATTCTTACACAAAATAACTGTGTTGAGATTAGAAAGTATTGTCCTTAAATAAGAAGTCTGAAAAAAAATTAGTAGAAATTACTGACATTTTGCCTCATTCAGAGTCTTCAGGACTCTAAGTGGAATTTATAGTTCTCTGATACATTCAGTTTACTTGATTTCAACTTAATCTTGTAATTTAGGTGTAAATAATTAGGAAAACACATTTAGATTTGAAAATTTAGAAGCATTAAGTATATAAGTTCTTATTTCATGTAATTTTTTGTAGGCCTGAAGAAACTATATTTTAATGAGACAAGTTGTTTTAATTTAATCCATCCATACAATACCCTGACAGCTGGCTGAGTTGTTTTCTGCAGAACAAGCAGAACAGCACCATCTAGTCAAAGGCAATATCACAATATTTTGATTTAGCGGAGTGGGGAATGGAAACTCAAGATAACGTTGATAAGTAACAGCCATAATATAGACTAGACCTGGGTGCTTGAGCTTGCAGCCCTTTTAATGTATTATTTTTAAAGTAATTCTATATATATTTTCCTTAGCATGAAACTGGAAAGAATGAAGAACCAAAGAGAACCATGTTTTGTGATTTTAAACAATTAAGTATTAGATTGGTAGTATGTGTGTTGACTGAATTTCTTCATCTAAACTCAGTTTCTTTTGTCCTTACTCTGCTCTTCATACTTCTCTCTTTTTAATTAATTCTTTACCAAGCCTCCCAAAGTTGCCTCCTCCTAGTTTGTCTTGCAATACCGCTCTTTTCTGTGCATAATCTTTCCTGCCCCACCTCCTTGTTCAGCTTATTCAGTCTCTGCTATTTTCAGAATTTTGCAGGTCAGCTGACACCAGCTGTTTTGTCCTGCTAACCCATTCCATCATCTCCTCGTTCACTTTCCATGACAGACCACTCTTACCACATTACTCTTCTTTCAGTCTCACACTTCATCTATATCATCCCATTTCTCCTCCATCTTCTCACACTTAGTCACCAGAATTCTTAGCTTTTATTTGCAAATTCCTGTTTAGTTGGTTAATTCTTGGAGAAATGTAGTTTATAGCCAGAGGAACCACTTGATTCAAATTCAAATCTGCAGCACATATCTGGAAGAGTAAAAAGAAATATTTAGAAAGATTATAGAAGACTAGTTATGAAACTGGGCACTTTTCTGTTTGTCTGAAAGCAGACTGCTGTTTTCAGATCTAGTTTAGGGAAAAAAAAAAAAAAGCAATCTTTCGGCATTACTGTTGCAATTCTGCTGTTGACAGCAGAAATCATTCTGAAATTTACAGATGCCAAAAAAATAGTCCAGCCACATATAAAAGTATCAACAGAACGCTGTCAACAGAGGGAGTCTCTAAAATATGTAATATCACCAAGAAATGTTTTCCAGATTTTGAAATATCACATACTAAAAATGTCTTCCTGCCAAAGTACTGCTCTCAAATATTACATTTTACTTCCAGTTTTTACTCCCTGGACAACACTTCCAGTGAATAAAGTAGCTTCTCTGAGTCTCTTTCCCCCTCTCTCATTCTGAAGTAGCCAATCCTGAACATAGGAACAAAGTCTTTGTCTAAGGCAGACGCAGACACGCTTGTAAGAAGTCTCCAGCACTGCAAAGGAGAATATAGAATATAAATTTTTCAGTGTGTATTTCTGCATTATCTGGGACAACACTAGGGAAACAAGAAATAAGGTGACCTTTTAGAAGAGAGATTCTGACTTCTCAAACTCAGATAGGAAGTAAAGTCCTATAGAAGACAGAGCAGAGGAAGGGAGAGGGCCTCCTATAAAAAGCGATGTTTAAGAAATGAAGCATGTACACAACTTGCTGGATGTTTTTATTTCATGTGAGCTATAACATTTGCAGAATTACCTACGAGGCAAAAAGAGAGTTGTACACTGTGGTATATCTTTCTCAGAAAGGTTCTAAGTTCATTCAGAGTAAGAGAAGCTGAGGTAATGGCTGGTTTAGAGCCAAACCATTCAAATGTTGATGGAAACACAACATTTTCTATCTGAAATAAAGCACCGATAAGGCAACATTAATTCCCATTGGAGAATGTTTCTAATGAACTAGCTAAGTAATTTATGCTCAGATGTCTCAAAGGAACTGATGAATCACTGCCAGTTTTTAATTTATCTTGGAAAACTGGGAAACACTGAAATTTGCAAATGTTGTCCCATTATCCAGAAAAGGATATAGCACAGCATAACAAATTAGCTAGCCTGACCTTCATTTCAGGTTCAGGAATGGATTTGTTACCTTGGAACTTTGCTGGTAATGAACTGGAGACTACAGTTCTTATTATTACTACTGAGATAGTATTTTTTTCTGGGATCTCTTTCTGTTTGGTTTTGGTTTTGGTTTTGACTGGAGTATGGGAGTGGTAAACGAAGTACAGATGTACACTTGCACTTAATTGGCTTCCTGCATGTAGTGAAGGGTGTTTTTTTAATTCAAATACTTACATTTTATGAAATTCAGAGGTATGAGCTAGAGGGATTAGAAACTCTTCTTTTGATATTGATATCCAGGATCTTTTGGATTCTTTTTTCTTATTCCTGTTCTAACCTCTCTCTACATATATTTTATGGCCTTCAGAGTATGGTTTCTGGATCCTTGAAGGGTATGGACAAGGAAAAGGTTATGCATACATTGTATGTAAAAATAACTCAAAAAAAAAAAAAAGAAAGTTATTTTAACTTGTTTAGACATGTTACGTGATAATTCTTATTTCCATCAGGAAACTGGAAATTGGGGGATGAAAGGTATGAAAGTTTTTAAAAACTACCTAGATTTATCAGTAAATATTACTTGCAGTTTAAGAATCGTCCAAAGATTGGTAGGCTATTAAAAAATAAAAGATGGATTACTATTGTAGTAATCTAAATCAAGTGATTTAAACAGTTAAAATACAGGAAAAAAAAATATTTAATACCGCCAAATGAAGAGGAATAAATTTGGAATTCAAGAAAGCGGTTTATATCTACAGAATGGCAGAACCTGTCTTAAAAAAAAAAAAAAAAGACTAAAACTAGGTTTTAAGTATTCTCATAGATTACATCCTTAACTTCACCTTTCTGTGTTTCTGTGAAAAGAGGGCTAAGAAAATCTTCAAATGAATAAGAAAGAAGAATGGACATGGGCAATGCTGGAGAGGATATGCCAACCTCCTCCCCCATCCAAAACCCAACTGCCCCAAGCTAAAAATGTTGCATTATAGTGTGAGGTATAATTAATTAAATCTATCGGGTGTATTGAAGGGAAGTTTAAGAGGTGGGTTGATAAATAAGTATTTGAACATGGGAATTATATCTGACAGCAGAAAGCTTTTTGATCTTGCTGTCAGAAATGGGATATAAGCTAATTACTGGGAATGAAAATGAAGACATTTTTTCTAGACGTACACATAATTCTTGGGAGAGCTGAAAGGGTCATGGTTCCTTTAAAACAATAATAGATACACTTCCAACTTGTGGAAGTCGTTCTACTAGTGGAGAGTAGAGAGGGCCACACTGAATAACTGGATTGTCCTTTCTGGTCTTTGAGAAGACTCAGTCCCCTTGCATTTTCGGGCTTGGGAGGAAAAGTAGAGAAATTTGAAGTTATAGAAGGCTTCGCTGCGCTCCATGATCTCATCTGTGCGCCTCAGAGCAGGTCAGGATGTATAGTAACATCGCATCATTTAGGCCTTAAAATAATTGGCCGTAAAGTCAAGATGGTTTTGTTTCTCTTGATATATACCTGCATTAATGTACTGCAGTTACAGGCTTTTGATTTTTTCTCTCCTCTAGGGCACGGAATGGGTGATGGTTAGAGAAAGGACCACGGATACTGTACTGTGAGAAAAAAAATAAACTTGTTGTCTTGATTTCAGTTTGCAAAAGTTTCTTCCCAGCTTGCTTTGCAGAGCACAGTGGAGTTTCACTTTCCTTCTAATCGTGGGTACAGTTCACCTAATCATATCTAGGGTAATGGATTATTTTTCCTTCATGGAGCTGGGTGCTTTCTAACTTTTTACTCAGGATACATCTGCGAAGGCTTTTGTCTTTGTCTGATAAAATAAAGTGCAAAATGAGATGAGTTGTTATGTCAGGCTAGATGATCTAATTATCATTTTTGGCATATAGAAACCAAAGGAAAACATGTAAACCAAATGGTTAAGCAATCTGCATCGTTATGAATAAGTATGTACATATGGACTTATTTTAATAAGAAGGTAAGTGGAAATATTTTAAGATTGTATTACACAATATGTTCTTCACTAGTTTTTTAGTGATATAGTTTTTAAGTATCTTTTTATAAGCTTTCCCTCTGTTGTGACAGGATTACTTCTGCACGTCTATAACTACAAAAGGTTTCTTAAAAAAAAGTCTGACAACTCAGTTCTCAAATGTCAAAGAAAGAAACCTATAGATGTGACACAGAAATTCAGTGGCAATGCAGAAGCAACTTTTTATCTGGGAATCTTTTCCTTTTCCTCTTTGTGTTTTTCTACCTTAGATGATCTTCCTGGCGCTTAGTGACATATGCAGAAATTGAATTAGCAGAACTAAACAGCAGTCAACCAAAACTGTTATCCAGCTGCTGATACTGAAGGTCTTCAGGAAGGTGCAGGTAGCTTATGATAAGGCAGTATCCACAAAGCGATCCTCTCCTAATCTTAGACAGTGTTTGTTTTGGAACATGAAGTGAGATGTTTTACATTATTTATGATTCTTCATACTATCATATAAGTTCTTATAAAAGAAAAGTATATTGGGAATCTCTTTGAAGTGCATTCTGTTCAAGTCCTTCTTCAGATCAAATCTTGACCCCATTTAATAGTAGCAGCTGTAGAGGCTCTATGAAACTTTATGTCCTACCTCATAAAAACTGGCGTTTCTGCTGTTACATTGCTAGCCTTATTGGACAACAGTTATGACATCAAACAGCAGAGACAGTCTATTACTCGGTTGTGCTCTACCCTCTGTATCTGCTTCCAAACAAAGGGAGAAGAGGGGATATTTTTGAAGATCTACCCAAGCACCTGTTACCTAAGTCACAGGGCCACAGGAAGTCTAACGGACTGCCCTTTCTCAGCCTTATTATTCAACCTTGCGTGGAAAGCTTTGTTCAGCTCTTGCTCTGAATATATCTTTCAAAATCTGACTGAAACTTCGTAAGGTAATACATATTAAAGGCTAGAGACAGAAACTGCATTTTTGTAAGCCTTTGTCTTTTTTCTCTAATGTACACTGTTTATACCCTCAACTGTGGTTATTTTGTGGCAGATTTTGTTAAGCTAGCTATATAAGATGTTAAAATTATTTTATTTTGGGGGGTCCATCATGGAATCATAGAATGGTTTGGGTTGGAAGAGACCTTTAAAGGTCATCTAGTCCAACCCTCAGTGAAATGTTATTGTCCACAGAGGGAGATTCTTGTCCCCTGCGAGACATAAATGGATGGTGTCTTGGTCTATTGTAGACCTGATGCAATAATTCCAAAATGCAGGAAGGATGATAATGATGTCAGCTGCAAAAGAGCAGTCTAGAAGTACAATTTGATTTGATGACATCACACTAGCAGTCTTTAAATTTAATTTCCTCTTTCATCAGGCTGCCATTCAATAATTCTTTTGAAGCAAGAACTCCTCATAGCTTAAGCACCCCATAAAATCTCCTTATCAATATACTCTAGCTGTGCTACAGCAATTGCTATGCCTTCTTGAAGAAAATTAAGATTATTTGTCTACAAACACTTTTAGCCAGACATCTTACACTCCTGTTATAAACATTTCATAACTAAGCAAAACATCTGATTTTGTGAATTATGAATTTAAGATTGTTTAACCCAAGCATAGCACTGATAAATTGTACTAGTTTCCTGCCCATTTTATTTCTGCTAGAAAATGGATTTTTAAATAAGTGCAGTGCTTTAATATAAAATTTATTTTCCCTGTAACTTTCCAAGTCATATAATATTGTTTGGTGTTATTTCACAAAGGAATTTTTTTTCACTCTAATGAAGTCACCTTCTGCAAGGCATAACCGTACTCCATTTTTTTTTTTTTGTAATCATAGTCTTGCACACTGAAACTACCAACCTTATGCCTGAGGTGGACTGTCATCACATACGGAACTTATGTTCCCTTTTGCATTTTTTACCCAGATAATAGTTTTTAAAAAATTCAACCTGTGCACATTTTACGTGCATCCAATAAAAATATTTCCTTTAGGAGTTTATTTCTGAATCATGTATGTATGGAACTTTGATAGATATTAAAAATAAACAAAAAGTCAAATGAATAGCAAAATATTTAAATTGTTCTCATACACTGGAAGCAAAATTTTTGCTGTATTATTAAAAATGAGAATTAATTGCTTATGACTTAACGTAATTTCTCTGTGCTAAGCTCTTGGACTATAACCAATTACATTCATAAATTACTATACTATGTTTTTAATGAAATCATTCCAGAAACACTGATATTCACCCCTATTAAAAACCCTGGTCAATTAAACTGTTACTGTTCTTGAGAGTCAACAAGTTCTTTGATTACAGGACTGTGGACAGAGGGAATGAATGCCATACTTCAGGTCCTCCCAGTGAGACTGCCCCTATAAAAGGAGCTTAGAAACTGTAGGACTCTGCATAATTGTGCTCCCGTGTTCCTGCCAGGACAAGGTTCTCATTAAAATGTTAATCTTTGAAGAAATAGTTTCACCTGCAAGACTGATAATGTCTAAGGCATGGTTGGTCATCCAGACCAAATGTTTAAACTGAGCCTAGGAGGAAAATTGAAGGAAATGTCATCTCCGGAGCTCAACAAATCCATCCTGCACCAGCCCAAATGCTTCTGAATGTTATTCTGGGGTTTCCTCAAAATACTATTATTAGTGCAGAATCCCTGTGTCATAAGTTACCCTGAGATTTATGTTATTTACTAACATATTATAAGATACATATGTAGTATTATTATATTTTCATCTTCTAATATGTTTTACACATTATAAATATTGCTAGAAGTAATAGTTTATTATTGCGTTATTTAGTCTTCTTGAGATTTTTTTTTTTCAACATTCTAAAAGGAAAACACTGATTCTAAGCTAATTAGCTAGGTCTCCTTGAGAAATGGAGAGAAACCTGCATCCGTAAAGATTTCACCTGTCTTACAGCTTCCTCCCAGGCACCTTTAGAAAGCAACTCATTCAGTCCTGTTTACCTCCAGTGACAGCAGGGTCAGTGCAAACAACCAGCTCAGTCTAGAAACCCAGCTTTTAGATGGCTGAAGTTATATGTGACAAATCCTCTCCTAATTTGAAACGCAGATTTTTTCTCCTCCTTCTCAAAAGTACTTACCTGTGGAAGTAAGGTGAGGTTGAGAATGCGGATGCTGTGTTTGAAAACATTTCAAGTGTATTAGTGTTCATATCAGGGGTTTCTTGTTTTTTTAAAGAAATACACAAATTATGATCAGTGTGTCAAAAGAATACACAAGAGCTGTATTTTCAATAGAGAAATTGCAGAAAAGTTATGATGCTTGAAACAATAAATTAATTTGCAGGTCTCTATTGTTATTAACACTTGTATCTACAGACCCACACCATCCTGAACCTATATGAAAGCGTAATAGCGTTGTAGAGATCAGACATTCGTCTTTTAAGTGGATACACTTACGATTAGATGAATGATGTCTTAGCTAAGTTTCTTACCACCAGAGGGCTCAAAATTCCTCTGTGATTTTATGTATGAATACATGCATAAATATATATATATATGCATACACACACAATGTGAAGTATGTGTACATTATCCATGTGCATGTGTTTTATTTGTATGTACGCAGGTATAAACACACATAGATACACATGTATGTACATACTTGCATTCTAATTTTCTTTTATTTTCAAGGCTTTGAACATTTAAATGCCATTCAAATCTTAAAGATTTTTAATGTAACTTTGCAGTCCACCATATGAAGGAGAAATGTTTCTTTAATTTCATAAAACAGTTACAATTTTTAACTTTCTTCTCAAATGGCCGGATTTCCACAGAATGGTCATTTCATCAACTTGAATAATGAAAACAATCACTAATAAAATACAGTTCAAACTCTGATGACCGATGCGTGCTGTCATCGTACATTTTTGTAAGATATCTAGATGACACTGAATAACATGGGCATAGTTCTTTTTTTCATTAATGACTTTCCACAGACTGTAATGCAGTGTTGCAGAATCTATCACGCCAAGCATTTTTGTTTGACTATATGACATATTCTCCTGGGAAATCTTAGAGGCTCTAAATAAATAAAATGTTCCTGGAAAGCTGACGGCTTGCTTTCACTAATGTGACAACTGTAACGAAGAGAGAAATGGCTTTCAACCATTTTTAAGTAATGTGTAATCTTTGGAGAAAGTGCAACCCAGTTCCTCCACAGTATGATGATGTAATACTGAATAATTTACCCATGCAGTCCAAAAGATAATTAACATAATATTTTCAGTCAGACTTGACATGCACAAAAGTTGGAGGTATCGATAATTTTTAAATGTTAGCAAAGCTGTATTAATCTAGCAAATGGGCTCCAAAACCCCCAGTATTTCAAGAACAACTCAGTTGCAGATTGTCATGATTAATACTATATGTTGTAGAAGTAGTTTTGCAGATATTTACTACTGTACATAATAGTTTTGAACTGAGTTTCTTCGGATTTTTTTATCCTGGTTAGAAAATTGTGGGAAAGTACAAAAACCCAGAAGATACTCTTTTTGCAGCACTTCAGTGTTTTGTTTGTGAAAAATTGTGTTGAATACAACCATGTATGAATAAAGTGAATGAGCATTCGCGTTACTGAACCAAATCTTTCAGACTTTGATACAGAATAGTATCTTCCAATTTGGCTGGACTACATGTGATTACTGCCCAAATTATCACTAGTACAGTTAGATACTAACAACTGAATAAAGTTGTAACATACTCATTTTCTTAAATCATCATCTTATGTGTGTTTTCTTAAACTGGTAAAAGTTGTACCAGATGTTTCATCTTCATAAAATGGTAAATTCTTCAAAAAGCAGAGTAAAATCGTTAAGGGTGGGGGTGGAGTTTAGCCTAGATACTAAAGTAGTACTAGTAGCTATGCTAATGTAGCGTATTTTACAATTAATTCTTGCAGTTTTCAGGTCTGGGGATTACAGCTGAATAGGCTGTTTGTAATTACTTTTATCTATAGGCCTATATCAGTGTATAGACAAATCTCCAAAAATAGATTTTAGAGTAATACATATTTCAATGCATAGAATGAAAAAAAATGAAGTAATATTACACTGCCTTGATGACAAGCTTCAAAGCACTTTTGAGTATTTATTGTTCTTTCATTACATATGTATATGTTGAGGATTTTCTCTTCTTTATAATTATGTCAGCAAAAGTATAAATCATGCTATGCTATTTCCTTGGATTTGCTTTACTCAGTTTATGGGAAGTTTGTTTCTATGGCTATCAAATTTCAAGAGAACAGAGTATGTCTCATTATTTGAAGAAAATAAATGCTGTCCAACCCATTAAATCCAGATGAGGTGAACACGTTCCATTCTATTTTGTAGTGTATTATCCAGGAAGAATTTTCTCCATCAAGTTTTAGGCATTTTATTAGCTAAAATAGTCAGTCTCCATATGGTCGCTCTCTTTCACCAGTGGAGAAAGTTGGAATTGCTGTTGCCTTTGCTTAGGTAGAGCTCTTCGATGTGATTTATCTCAGATATTGTTTGATATAAACAAAGATGGAAGAGACAAAGATGGAAAAGATGGAATTTTAGCTTCAGTACAATGAGCTTTCAGGTGGGATGGGATATGATAGTTTTAATAAACTTTTTCTTAATCGGAGAATATTTGTTTTTTAATCTTTACATAATATCCACATAACAACATAACCCCACCAGTGAATGGCAGTCAGATATTATTTCTGTATCTGCCACATCAAAAAATATGTAAATTTCTTCTATTTTTTTACATTACAAGTGCATTACAGATATGAAAGTTGCTCAAGCTTTCTGTTATAAATATGCCATTTTTAGCCCGGTGGCAGTTGTTACTCTGTGCTTCTCCTCATCTATGAATGTGTTCCATAATATCACTGTCTTGACACCCTAGTGCGTTAAGAAATGACAGGCATCAAGCAAACTAGACTGGTTAAAATGGCAAATATAAGATGTCAGACTGAACACAACTTTTTATCAACTTTATTTTTAAAAAACATGTCAGATATGAAGGTTGAGGGATTAAATCCCTTTATTATAAACACATACAAAGATTAGAGTTCATTTCCATTTTAAATACTTCCTAACAGGCATACCAAGTGGGGTAAACATGTAGGACAAGACCCCGGGGCTCAGGATTACAGGGATCTAACAGCAGTCAATCCAAAGCAATGACAGCATGAGACAGAGGCAGGAGGTCCACTCACAAATACCTTTGTTGTGAGCCATGATGAATCTGTAAACATCATTACCAATATGCACAATAATCCTCTTTCAGGGTTGGGGTGGTTTTTTTTGGTGATTTGTACTTTTTTATGGGCATTCATTTCACTTACAATGACTCAGTTCTGCAGTAATTTTATTTTTACTGTTTCAACGTATGATTTTTTCCATTCTAGAGGAAACAGCTTAAACCTCTAAACGAAAATAAGAATGACAAGAAGAATACCAATATTTAGAAGGCTTGGAACAGAAGTCTTCCTGCTTGGCTAAAATATTACAAACAAAACACTCCACAGAAAATTTACAGGAAACATAATCAGTTTGGGCTTTTATATCTATTTAATGTGTACATTTCTATGCTATCATATTTCTATACATTTATTACTAATGTAATTCATGGCTATGTAAAGAGTTTCACCTTAACTTGTGATTTTTAATTATTGGAAAGTATATATTTAGTTTTCTCTTCTGTAACTGCCAAATTTTAAATTATATACCAGCTGTTATTTTGTTTATAATTTATTAGAAACTGTAAATTATATATTCCTAAATACTCTTTACATATATATATATATTCCTATTACATACCCCTACATATTTTTATGCAAAATTCATTCAAATTGCCCATCACTAGAATGTGAAAAGAATCTCTCTTATTGCATGAAGGCTTTGCAGTTTATGTTAATATCTTTTATATAGCTTCCTTCCTCTCTCCACTATATTTTCCCTTATTTTGTATCGAATGACTTAAAACCCCTTGAAGTCAATAGAACTGTTTTCATCCATTAAGTCCACAGACTTCTATCTTCTCGCCGAAGTGTTGTTGTTTATAATTTAAAAAAAAAAAAAAAGTTTATAAACACAATATATGCATGTGAAACATTTAAAGCAATTCCTAACTTCTCTGAAAAAAAAAATTTCAAAGTCCACATTCAGAGAACTGAAAACAAAAGAAGCATTAATTCAGCAAAGTAGATAAACATATACTTTATTTTGAGCATGTGAGTTGTTCCACTCACGTTGGTTGAATTTAAAGTCACACACCCACTTACGAACGTACGCAGCAACTTCATGATACGTCTTAGTGAAATGTAAATCAAAATCAATTTGATTTTGCAACAAGTGATCAAAATAAAAATGGTCTCATGTTTTGGTACCTTTCACTGAATCAAAATAAAAGCTGGAAAAAAAACACTCCAAAGTAATTAATATTCTGCCACCACCTCCTTCTGGCTCAAAATGTTAACTAAATAATTCAGATAGACTTGTACTACTGATGAGCTGTCTGTTTTAACCCCACTGCACTACAGAATACTCTTTGTCTCAAATAGGCAGCATTATGTCTAATCCCTGTGCTTTTTCTAGGGCCAGATAGCCTTTGTGTGCAGCTGACACAGAGATACACGTTTTCATGGCACACTCTGAGGATATGCGCCAAATCATTCTGGCCAATTTATCCTGGCAGAAAGTTTTATAGGTTTACCCTCCCCCACCAGGAGGCTTTCCAATTCAGGGATATTTTGTGGTAATTGATTTCAAGGAGGTAGAAATATAAAGCACTGGAATCATTAATTTTTGTTGGTGAAGTAAAGTAATGTCTTCAAGAACAAACTCTCAGGGATTGGCTCAACTCTGGGGAAGAATCAGTTGAAGTTCCCAGTGTAGTGTCGCATTCTTAAAGGTAGTAACTGTTGCCTAAAATCTCACTGTGATGAAAATTAATTTGTAATCTACTGACACAGGCATTTTTCTACAGTAAGCCCTTAAAAAACGTTTTTAAAGATCTCGAGATCTCTACTAGGAATTATTACTATTGCAATAATATTAGAGAGACGATTTCTTATTACCTTTCCATTGGCAAAAGTTCTACTGTTATAACAGGATTATACTTGTGAAAATTAGTTTTGCTGGAATAGCTTATTATTTGGAAAATTACAAATTATACTGGAAAAAAAAGTGGGGTTGGTGGTTAACAGTAGGAGAGTTTACTAGTATTTTTGTCTTTAATAATCTCAAGTAGTATACATTTTGGCAGTCAGCAAAATGCTTACAGCAACTCAAATTTTGCTACATAATTTAATGTAAGGCATGGTTGCCACAGAAAAACGAGTACCTTTGTCTTCGTTGTCTCATGCTTGTTTTTCCCTTGTCCCCTGTGGAACTTGCCCCTTTTGCAGTCCTTTTTCCAGCAAGATTTCTGATCTTCACTGAAATAAATCTCATTGTCAACTGAACTATAGCAAACTTCTGGGCTTCAAAAATTCTGAATGAGGTCCTATATTGAAGACTATATTTAAAAGTACTACCTGGTTTTACAAGTTTTAATTTACAAAAACAACCAAGAACTTAGTACCCTTTGAGACTATGGCTGAGCTCCAGCAGAGATGTCCTTATGAACACTTAAGAGGTGCTGCGTTGTTCCAGGTCTTTTGGTTCACAGGAAAGGGACCAGGTTTGGCAACAGAATCAAAGAAACTGATTTTGCTGGGTTTTTTCATATTTCATTTGTTCTGAAGTTGCAAAATTTCAAACAAGTAAGGTGGTTCTGGGTGGACAAAATGAGATATAAGATAGAGATATGGATAGAGCAATAATAATAACAGGTGCTCATTCCTTGAAAAAGACCCTGTTCACCATACCGTTAGAGGAATACATCCTGAAGCATCTGGACTGATAGCTGGCTGAATTCAGTTTGTAAAACAGATGCTTTACTGGTGTTCTCTCATAAGACAATGCTACGAGGTGCTCAATCCGTAACACTGTAAACTGACAGAAACAGCACAAGGTGATCCTGTTATTTCTCACATATTATGTTACATCATCGCTTCATTACAATGGAATTACCCCTAGTCTGTACCAGTTTTAATCCCTGAAGTATCTACTTACTATTAAAAAAAACACCAAACAAACAAACCAAAACCAAACTCAGAAAGTAACTCCCCTGAAAACACCAGAAAATACTAGTATTATTGTAAGGCAATTGAAATCAAGTCTTCAATTTCTTTCATTCTGAGAAACAAAAGGTTTTTAAATTACTGTACAGAAAAATCACCATGGAGATGCCTTTTTGGGTTAAGTGTCCAGCCACTGGAGTTTCATGGACCACGCCCTGATCCATGTAGTCAATTCTTTGGAAGGAATGAAAAATGATCTTCTCCTGGGGCTATATTGTTTTTTACATTGACATCTGGATAGGTGTTCAAGTAACCCCAAGATATAAAGAACACAAGAACAATTTGTGAATCTGATCTACAGATTCAGAATGAAGAACTGCAAGCAATTCAGTTCTGTATTCCTTAAGAAAAGTCAAAAAAAGCCTTTTCAAATTTTGATGAATATTGTGGGAATAGGAGGAGGCAGGTGATCCCTCTGCTGAGACAGCAGAAATGGACATTGATTTCCTAAACACACTCTCTCCTTCCACCAGTAGAAAGGGAGTTTTGGCCAATGTGTTCACATTATGATAAACAGTATGGTCAAATTTCTACTGATTTGAAGTTTAATGGAAAAAAAAGAAAGCTACTACACACTAATGGTCTACAATATGAAAGGGTTTAGCAGTTGCCCATGCTCTTTTCTGTGAAGAGCCCAACTACAAACACTTGGCTTTTAGTTTGGCAATGCATATAATATAGGTGCAGATAATAATGTGGGTGCAGGTAATAAAAGGAATATAAATATAGGAAAATAGGTAAGACACATTTAGCTTTTTTTCCTATGATTAACAGTGCTACAATCTTGGAGAAGTTCCACTGAAATGTAAAGTTTTTTATTGGTGAACAACTTCTGCAGTATTTAAAGAGGCAATAAATCAATAACAATAACAGCTTAACTGATAGATTATTGGAGAGAAAAAGTTTCATAAACAGAAGTTAAAGACTTGAAAGAGACTTCTGAGTTTATCATTAAACTGCAGTTTTAGTGGAGCTGAAGTTTAAAAGGAATCACAGCATCGGTTCGGTAATGAAAAACTGCCAAGGGTAGTGGCATTATTTTGGACAAAGACCATATCTATTTTCTTTTACCTGGCTAAGGTGTTTAAGAGGTATTGTTTTTCATCTAATGATTATTGGGCTCTGTCATATTTCCCACAAGGGGAAAAACAAACTGTTCATTCTGTTAGCCAGAGAAGTAATATCCATCACCTCTACAAGAAACAGGAGGCTGTGTCTTGTTTCACAAAATAGACTTGATTAGATTAGGTGATGTTTACTAGAACTCCACCTCATTTATTCTGCAGATTTCTATTTGTTAAAATATATGCTTAATTGTTTTGGTTTATGCCTCTTCCTAATCCCTTTCATTTCTAAGCATAGCTCTCATGTCTGTGGGAGAGATCAGGTTGAACACTACCATCCACTCCTCCACCAGCCAAGTGCATTTTTAGAAATAAGGCTGGCAAACTGAATTTGTATTCCATGCCATCCCTGAACTAACTCTGGAGTTGCAGAATACATTAGCTGGTAGGACATGACCGAAAGAAACAGGAAAGGTATCAAGATCCCACAACAGCTTGAACAACCTCTGGCAAGACAATGCCAGCCTAGAGCTGGCTGAAAAAGAAAAGCTGAACAATAGATCACAGCTTTGGAAAAAGAGGAGAATTTTCCTGATACAGATGTTTTTATGTTTTCATTGGTCCTTTCTCCATAGAACCCACGACAGTGGGAGCGAAGCACCGCACTCCACTACACTGAGGTGTACTATAGGCCTCCACAACTGTTCTCACTTGTGTTGGAACAGCGCAGGCGGCTGATACGCCACAGGGCAGAGCAGTTGCTTGCATATTGCTAAAAGTTATTTCCTTGCCCCCCACCCATGACAAAAGCCCAATTTGCTTTAAACTCCCCATGACCTCTGCCACTAGAGGGCTGCACTGCCTGCAATATGCCCCCCCCCCCCCGATGCCCAGACCTCAACTTCCACTATGAACAGTGCAATGAGGAGAAACAAGCATATACGGAATAATTCATACTTTTATTAATAGTAAATCAATATTTGTTGAAATGTTTATTATATGCAGCTATGTGCTTAGTTGAGTAGAACTGCTAAGAAACTAGCTGCCAGGCTCCTTCTCTAGCTTTAGCTAAATTCTCCAAAGACAAACCTGTCTATGAAACTACACAAAACCTACTTATAGCAACCAGGAAAGTTGAAAAAGCTTGTCTTAGTGGGACTGGGAGATAATATATCAGGAAATTATTAAACAAAAGGCATTCTGTAGAGACAAGGGGAAGCACTTGTGAAACAGCTGTTGGTAAAGAAACAGACTAAGGCAGGACAGACATCTGCTGAGTCTGAGGAAATTAGGTTTCAGGATTACCACTTTTTCCTCTAAGCTTATGAAAGATAGATACACAAACAACATACACGCTGCTTATCACATTAAAATCCTTCTTTTATTCTACACTTTAATATTCCTGTTATTAGGATGAAACAATACTTTTGCTTAATGAATGCAATCAAGTAAATGTTTTATAAGCTAATTGGGGCTCCCAAAGGGAAGGCTTGCAGGTGCTGAATCCAATCAGATCTGCCACATAAATTAAAATTGGTGCAGGGGGCACAGGGAAACAGATGTGGTCTCAAAACAGGAGAATTGTTTGATTCAGTGTTACTACAGATGAATGGGACATATTCAGGGAGATAAAGTGAGCAGTGTTACAATTTATCCAGTTCCGCTGTGGAAATTGTCTCAAGATGGCTTCATCCGAACGTTGTGAGGTTTTTATTTTTGTCTTCATTTTTTTCTATAAGTATTTTGCCTAGTTTACAAATAAAAAGAGGCCTCTTAGGAAATGATGACCCTAAAAACTGGACATGAGATTTTCAAGTCTTGCTGTGCTCTTTCTGGCTCAAATAGTAATTAAAATTTGTCAACTGGAACTTAGTAAAAAATATGGAAGACACCAGTCCCCAGTGTGCTGTACCATAATTGTATCAGCTACCGCCAAGGTAACAGAAGCCTAAAATTTTATTTCAGTCAGTAAACTAAGCAATTCTGAGTCAGTGTATCTTAGATACAAAGGGTGTATGAGTAAGAAAGTTCCATTTTTATACAATAATTTTTCTGACCCTATATGCTATCAAGTTGTTCCTGAATCTGCCGCATCTGTTTCATCTGTGTGTGAGAAGGTTAATATACCACATTCCCGAGAAACAATTCCCAAAGAAGGCATCGAAAGTTTCCTATGTGCAGTTGTGGATCGAGTTCTTAATTTGTAAATGCTTTCAGGCAGGAGCCAAAGTGTCCACATTTAAATATTCTATAATGTATTACATATCTAGCTTATAATTTATAAGTAGGGATGATGTGCTGTGTTATATATTATACATGAAATTTGTATTTTAAGTACTAAAAATTGTATGGGGCAGTATTAACAGCAAGTGATTACTAAAACTAAGGCTGGGGCTCCCAAGGAGCTTAGAATGGATATTGGATTTCATCCACAAACACCCAGGTTTTAAGCTTGCACAGTAAGAGGAATCAAGTCAGCAGCCATTCCGCACACACACATCGATACGAATTTAGCGCAGAGCACAGTCTAATGCAATAAACACGCAATTCTAAATTCTGCTCAGAATTGATGCTCTAGTACTGACCACTACTGTTACGATTCTATCAGTTGAAGAATTTTATTATTTTTTTTTTCCCCAAAGGCAATGAGTTAATAGCAAGGAGTTGAGTAAAAATGCTTTTATAGTAGGCAGACAATCCCTCCGATCCCTCCCGCCCCCCTGCACCTTACAATGTTTCAAGCTTCAACCTGAATAATTTGAGATTTGGAAGCAGAAATAACCTTCGCCGCAGCGAAACATCTTTGAATTTTCTACGAGGTATTTACGTAAGAAACGCCGCTCTGTGCCATACATAGCTCCAGCTAGCCCGGCTGTCACAGTATTAAAAAAAACATATCTATATAAATAAATAATCTTTATTATTATTTTTT
>VWZK01012002.1:171089-182162 GCA_013396935.1 Baryphthengus martii
ACCCACCCACCTCTCCGCTTCCCTACCTGCCTGCCTCCCTCCCCCCCTTCCCCCCTCAAACATTCCCATTTCTCTAATGTTATCATTCATCAAAATGGCGTCGGTTTTCAGCATCTACCGGTCTTTTTTATTTAATATCCACGCTGGGGCTGCACAGCCGTGACCCTACGGAGACGAGGAGGGAAGCACAAGGGGCTTCTGCAGCCCAGCTAGATCTCCTTGGCCCCTTTCACCATGGGTGAAAATAAATGGCAGCTGGAAGGGAACGGCAAACGCACTTTCCTCCTTCCCCATCCTCCGGGTCGCAAGTTGAATTTCAGCCTTGCCGTGCGTTTTCCTCCTCCTTGGCCTGGCTTCTATTGTCAGCGCGTACGCGGCGTGTGTTTGCCGGGCGGGGGGCGAGGGCTGGCTGCTGGCGGGGGGGAGTCGCCTCTCGGCTGCGGGGACTCGCGAGTTAACATCCTGCTCTTCCTGGAGGAGATGAGTTATAACGGGACCAGCATCTCCTCTGTCCGTTTGCGCTGGAGTCGTCATAACAATGCACCGAGGCGGAGGTGAATTTATTTACACGATATTAAGAGCAGCGGGCTGACGGTCCATGGTGCATGGTTCCAGCCAGCTATGTTAATACGGGTGGGCACGACTGTCACACACACACACACACACACTTCTTGAGTCTCCCATAAGAGAAGTCAGGTGAACTGGGATCGTTCCTTCCGCTTGGGGGGAACCCCAACAACTTTGTGAAACAGGTTTCGTGATAAAAATCTTGATATCCACGCCAACGGGACGTTGCCTTAATTACTGAGGAGAGCCTGAGTCTGGGAACCGGCGTTATCCTTACTGCCTTGCACTTTTTGAGAGCCCGTTACAGCAGGTTCTCAGACTTCATTGTAGCTGGATTTAGCAGTGGGGTGAGGGCACTGACAATTGTGCAGTTGCCGAATCAGATTGGGAATCTTTCTCTTCCCCCCCCCCCCCCTCAATTCATTCTTTGTATTTCTTTCCTATTCTGGTTGTAGACTTTAACGTTAGTGGTGGGCAAAGGGCTGGCATTGTCTGTCTCATCACCTTTTAAGTGTATTTAAAATAAGTGACTTAGGCTTTTGATCAATTGAAAAAAATTCTTCTTAATGTCCTTTAATTAATGAGCTTAAAAGAGATCATTGTCGCTTAAGAAGTGCTAAAGGAATACATCAGGATTACTTAGGCAAGTGATTCCATCCGCACCATGTTGAGTTGTTTTCTTGGCAGTGGCTGAAATGCTTGGAATAAAACCCCACATTTTGGGTGGGTTATTTAGTAGCAGAGTAGTCGTTTTGCTCACTTAAGAAGAATGCAGGCAATAGCTAATTGCTATTCTCATGTATTTACTAATGACAAACAAATAGCCCATCAGAATTTACGATTCGTTCCTCCTTATTTTTGGCATTTCTTTTGCAGCATTTTCAAGCAAGGTTGTAGTTGTCACTAGGCACGTTTTCGTGCAAGGCTTAATTTTTTTTTTTTAAAGGGGTCTGATCATTTCTGTGTGCTGTGGTTACCACTGGGAAAAAAAAAATTCGACCTTTGAGATAAAATTTGGATTTTATTCTCTTATGGAATTAAGGTGTCTGTGCGGATCCTTTTAATTTGCTCAGAATAAACGTACATGTTTTTAAAATGTCAAAGCCATAGTTAAGCATGTCTTGTAGAATGACGCAACTGGTTAGATGTAAATGCATGAATTACTGGACGGGCTTAAAGCTTAAACATTTTGTTTATTTGTGGGTCTGGGGAGGAGAAAGCAAAGTTTGTAAGCCATATTAACCATGTGTATCTCAATTTTTCAGAGGATGGCCAGTATTTTCTAAAGGTCCTCATACCTAGTTATGCTGCTGGATCTATAATTGGGAAGGGAGGACAGACAATTGTTCAGTTGCAGAAAGAGACTGGGGCCACCATCAAGCTGTCTAAATCCAAAGATTTTTACCCAGGTAGGTGCAAAGATTAGCCAATTCTTTATTTTGAAATCTGAAGGGATGTGTGTTTGTGTCAGTGTGCTTCATATATATATGGACGAGTAAGTTTCCAGTGCAGGTGGAAACATCATTTATCAGAAAAGTATGTTACACAGTGCAACAGTGAAGATAAATGTTGTGTCTGTCTTGGTGTGTGGAGTGGACTGGGCACTAACTGCTTGAAATATGTTTAAAGATGTTTACGATTTTTCTGCAAAAGAGTATTTTTGTTAACATTTTGATTGCTTTGGGTTTTGGTTGTTTTTTTTTAGTTTAAATAAAAATCTAGCTTTAAGGAACCAACTTGACAGCTGGCATAAAAATAATTGTTCGTTTGAAGTTTCCAGACATTGTAATGACAATTAAGCTAGAATGAGTAAAAATGAGAGGCAGCCTCTTAAAGAATGGGCCATTTACTTTAAATCCATTATGTACCTTCTTTCTGCTTCGCTGCTTTGTTCACTGGCTCTGGAGAGAAGTAAAGAGGACAAGTGCTGCTCTTTGGGTATTCTTTATTTTATGCTTATCATGATGGTGGAAGAAAACTCTATTATAAAAGTGAAACACTTTGCATGACTAAAGAAATGAGTATTTTCTATCAACTGTATTCATGCACAAGAAAGAAATTTTTAATATTTGCGTGTAACAATAATAACTACCTGATTTAGCATTTCTTGTGTAAAAGATTTCTGAAGAGGGAGCCTTACATAATGATATACAAGGTTTTGGCTTCTGCAATTGATTAATCTGGGTTTTTTTCCTAAAGATGAACAAATTAGCATTCTGTAATCAAACTTTGTCCTAGAGGACTTTTGAAAAACTAATGCAAAGTAGTAACATAGCTAACACTTTTTTTTGGTGTTTTGATTTTTGTGGTTTTTGGAGAGTAACCGATGATTTAGAATTGAGTTGACCAGCAGTTACCAACTTTTTTCTATTGGACAAATAAGAGCTGCTTTGCATTTGATCTAGTTTAACAAGATGACTGAATTCTGCAAAATAGTGAGGCAGTTGGTAGAGATGCAGACAGAATACTGGCATTGAAGCATTTAGCTTTCCTGTCCTCTAACTTTAGTGTCAGGCAGAAGTGGGTAATTTTTTTATTAATGGAGACATTGTGGTCTATTTACCATGGTGGTTGCTGATGTGGAAACTGTAATGCACCTGTTGTACATCTCCTTAACAAATGTAGTTTATAATACTTTAATGTCAGAGGTTAAAGTGATGCATGTAGATTTTTCCTATTGAAAGATACAGTTTATGAACTGCTGCTTGTTGCCTTTGAGGTTTGTTTTTTTTTCTTTTTTACTTTTCTTTAGAAAGTTAGGAAAAATGATCCTCTATTGTGAAAGGTATGTTAGGGTGGAAAAAAAAAATCAATGTAGAATTGTGAAAACTCTTGGAAGAAATAAAAGCATTCAAAAGAGCCTGATTGCAGAATTAATAACATAATCTGGGTAAAGAGCCGCAATAGTAAATTAAATTCACTGTCAATAGATGAAAATGACATAGATTTCCTGCATTATACATGAGGTGGTATCAGATATGCAAAGATGTTACAGAAAATTGGTGTTTATGAAGAATATTCCAAATAGTAAATTACAAGCCTTTTCATTTTACTACAGTTTATTTACACTCACTTGGAAAGGACGCTCCAAAGATTAGATCTTTTGTTCAGTGCTCTAGCATAGTTCTTCTGTTTTCTGATTAAATCAGAATTACATATTTTTTTGTGTGGCAAATTGCAAAGATACAGTGGTAGTAGCAGAAGAACCTTGAAAAATAAAAATTAGCGAGCTAGAATGCCGTGAGTAAAAACGCTCGTGACATTCTCACTTAAAATCAGTAGTAATGGTATAAATAGGGCAGGGAGGCTCAAGTAGTTTCACTGTAACAGGTGCAAATGAAGTTCCAGTTTGACTTTGTACAGTCTGCTTTGAATTTGCAGCCACCTTGCATTGTCTAGAAAATGAGTGTGTTAAAGAGGCTGATGACTGGTACCTGCTAAAGCACAGGACAGGGATGAGAACTGGATTCCAGCGTGGCCAGCTCTCATTAGTCTTTCTGTTTGCGTTTGACCACCAGCCCATGGAATTTTCAGAGGTCCTGGCATTCCCTGAGCTGATGGCCTTTGGGTTTCTTCTAGACTCTTGTGCTCGTATAGCATTAGGGAATACAAACTTTGTGAAATAGTTAATATAAATATATGGTTTATTTTCTCTTACAAAGTTTCTTCAACCATTATTCTGTTTTTCTTATGGAAGTTACGTAGTCTGTACCTCTGATGGTTGTGACTGTAAATGTGTTTAATGTGCGTTTCGCTGTGGAATGTTCTCTTACTGAAGCTTCTGTGAAACTTTCCTGTATTGCTGAAAAGTTTTAGCACAGTCTGAGTAAGTTGCTGTTTGGAAAGGAGGAAGTTCATTGTAATAGAGAAGTCATGAGTAGTTCCTATGATCTAATAGTTTTCTTTTTTTTCCCCTCTGTGATATAGGACTTCAATATGCAGACTGATTTCTGTTGGGATTATTTTTTGCATCAAAAGGTGACATAATTACTGAAGAATTATATGGCAGCTCTATTTACAAGGAATTGAAAGAAAAAAACAGCTTTGCACTGAACATTTTAGTTTAAAAAATAGGAAGCAGTATATAAATACGTTACCGTCCACTACAGTCTTATTTTTCAGTATACAATTTACTGTTCTCTTTTCAGGTTACCAGCTAACTTTTTCTAATTGTCTGGACTTCTACAATTTGACTTTGGTTATTGTGCTTAGATTATTTCTAATTCTTTTCTGTTCAGGTTTGTCCCCCTAGATTAGTGGAAACTAAATGAAAATGGCAAAATATGCCCTACTTTTAAACTAAACGGTGCTGAACCTTTCTTCAGAGAAGTACAGAATGTGTATTGACTAGTAGGTTCTGGTCCAAAATTTAAATACAGATGTAGCCGTGCTGCTTTAATGAAGTGGCCTTCAAAAAGAAAGTGGCTATTCTTTGAAGCTATTCGAATGTATGGTTTTATTTTGAACAATATAAACAAGAGTATTTCTGTTGTATTAAGCTCTCATTGTCATATCTGTTTCTCCATTCTGAATTATAGTGAGCACTGGACTGAAAACTACTCTGGGCATATGTATTTTTTTCCGTTGCGAATCCTGGCGTGCACTCTCACTTTCTCTCTCCTGCAGTCTTGCTCGCTCGCTCTGCGCTCCCGCCCCAGTCTCTCACTTACACACACACACAAGCACAAAATTCTGTTACATCACATCATGTTGTTTATCTTGCAACAGGATCTTGCCTGGTCTGAACTTGGTGCTTGAGTGAATTCGAGCTCGGTCAGTGGTTTTTCAATTTATCGGAATATGAAGTCGTACGTGTACTGAAATTAGATCATATTAAGAGCAGAGATTAATAAAAGCATAATTAAATGGGGATAACGTTTTACTGCTTTTAACAATAGATTAGCCGTGTTTGTTTTAATAGCAGATTTCTAATCAGTAGTGATCTAAATGTTTGGAGAATATAACAGGTGGGAGTTTCCTCCCCCGCCTTGTGTAGAGAGTGTATGAAGTGTTGTGTGGCTACATTGTTTTTACCAAGTGACTTCTATTTGAGGTGTTTTGTGTTTTGAATATCAGATTTTTTTGAAATGTTGATGTGTTATGGGAGCCTAGCAAATCTTTGTGCAAGTGTCCTTTTCAAAAGTCTCTTATTTTGACTCTTAAAAACCCTTCCAACATGTTGAACCTGTAAGTGACACAACTTTACAGGAATTTATAGTTAATAAGTTCGCTTTCTAGCTTCATTACTCCTATTAAACTGTTAGGACGGGGAAAGGCATAATACATCAAGGTTCGTTCACCATTATTATTTCCTTTATACAGTGAAGGAATTATGTTAATTTATTCTTAAAAATTACCTAAAGTCTAGTAGGGAAAAGAACGTGTTTTAAAAATCAACACTTGAAATAACGTTGAAGTGAGATGCTGATTTTTCAGCTATGGATGAGGAAAAAGAGTAATGGAGTTAGAAGCGGGAATGACGCTATTTGCTGTTTGTTGTCATGGTTCCTTGGAGGTGGCTTGTCATACATCAGTATATGCATTTCACTTTTTTTTCTTGGTACTTTTTTTTTTTTTTTAAAGCATTTGCGTTAGCTACGTAGAGATTTTGTAAGTGTATAGCTCAGACTTTCAGATTCTGTTGTAACCATTTACTTGTATGAGTAGCTTTGGGGATAATGGGACTAAGGAAATGACTAAATAGTGAGTAGAGATTTCAGAGGTGGAATCTAGAGCTCTGTAGGTTTGTAAAGTAATCACTGGTCTTTCTACTAGTTTAAAAAAAGCCCAAACAACAAAACCAAAAAACCTACCACCAAAAACCCCCAAGTGTTGATTGCCAGCTGTTCAGAGAGATAATTCTCAGTTGGACAGTTGTCTGTTGCCTGGTTACTGGAACAGAATAAAAAAAGTTAGCTTGTTAGCCAGCAGATCCTTAGTATTTTACATTTAAAAGGAAGCTGAAACCGAATATGTAACTTGGTATGATCCCGAGATTGTTACATATCTAACTCAGCCAGTGTGCTACCACTTTGCACCTTCTCATTTGGCAGGCTTGGAGTAATTCTCAGTAGAAGTTTAAGTAGAAATTTTGCAATCATTTCTTCTATGTGTAGGGACTTATGTTAATGAGTGAATAAACTTTGACATAGTAAATAGCTTTGTTTTGTAAGGAAGTGCTGCATCTTTGTCCTGTGTAAGGAAGGTTTAAAACAACGTGTGGTAGATTTGGAATAGTTAATTTAACTTTAATAAATGATACAGACTAACCATATGTGCACTTGGTTGGCAAAATAAAGAGCAAAGTGAGGATGGGTGTTATCAGAGGGAAATGCTGGATTTAATAATTTTCAACGTTTTTTTTCTTCTGATTGCTTTTGACCAGTTTTCTGTGTAATTGAAAACCAAAAGATTCTCAGTAAATTAGAAACCTTTTGTAGATGAAGGTGTTTCTTGTAACAGTATTGGGACTTTTTGATCGAGTTGAGATTTCTGCAGAGCAATTATTCATTAAGAATATGTATTTTCTGGACTCACACATTCTGGGGAAAAAAACCCACAAAACCAAAAAACACTTCAAAAACAAAACCCAAGAAAAACTGCCGAAGTTAGTATGCACTGAGAATTTTTCCTCTTTCACAAATTTTAAAATTTCCTTACAATATTTCAATGGTGTTTTGCAGCTAGATCAGAGTTTTGATGGATCTTAGAACATAGGTCTTGCAGTTAATAGTTAAAATATATAAACAGGGAATATCCAAATCTCTTATTTATTTTAATATTCTTTCTCATGCAGTTAAACATATTCTTGCTTTTCTTAGTGGGTGCAACCTGTAGCAAGCAATACCTTTTTTTCAAATGCTCTTTGATCTTGTTTGTTCTTTAATTAATTGCATTAACTTAGAGAGTTAACTCAGTAGTTGACCACATAATTTATTTCGTAAGTGACCAGTAGCTTTTTGGCCAGGTGCAAAAACTCTGAATTCAGTGAATTAGTCAGACTGTTTTTTAAATATGGAGCATAGAGGGATTTGGGAGGAGGGCTTGTGCCTGATTGCTATCTCGTTTCCATCTTTGGACACAGCTCTAGCATAAAGTTAAGCAACATCTGTAAAGATTTGACGGGCAGACATCTCTGGGATTCACCGTTGCATCCTGCAGCAGGTGCAGTCAGCTTTGCGGTCTGTCTTAAAAAGAGGTTGGTTTGTTTTTTAACATTTCTCAGGAGGTTGGTGGGAGTTAATGACTTGGTGAGGAGTACTGGTAGTTGTCGGTTGTCCAGTGTTGGAATTGCTGCAGGTAATTGGGCTGGACTGGTGAGATCTGTGGCAGTGTGCTTCTCACGTTGCACTGCAGCTGCTGTTGATCTTAATTAATCTGACCCTCAGAGGCTGCAGTGTCATGGTATAAAATGCAAGACACACTAGAAATGGAAAGGCTGCTTTTTTGACTCTTATTGATGTTCGTGTTTCTAGCCAGGCCTTTTGGTTCTCTAATTGGATTTGTTTGACACTAGCATAAAATTCTTAGCGTACCTCAGTCAAAACGGCAATACATTTTTTTTTCCTGTTTATCAGATAGATCTGTGGAGAAATTAAGCTGGTAAACATGACTTTAAAATGTTGCCATTCTAACGGACTTAGCAAAAATATTTGTGTTTATTCTGACAACAAATACAATTGCCTGTAAATGAAAAGAGTTCTGTTGTTCCTGTCTGGTAGGAATTTCTGGTGTACTGTAGTATGCTCTATAGTGGAGTATGCTTGGTGCTTGTGCTGGCCAGCTCAGTGTTGTGATTCTTTTAAGGGTTTCTAGTAACGTGGAAACATGTAAAATTGGAGTTCTGTATTTGGCAGTTGGAATAAATGAGTGTGCTGTGCATGTGTGAGGTTATTAATTTACTGTAGGTATACGATTATCATCTTTGTGACTGCATGACACAGCTTTAGGAAACTATCAGGTTCCTTAACATTCACCGTGGTATTCAGGGCCGTTCTGTGTTCTGTCTTTCCATCCCCCCGAGGCAATAGCAAACCAGAGTTTAGCCTACAGATCTTGTAAGTGTTACGTTACAGACTCATAAAGTTCTGTTCCATCCTATTTTTGTTTCGATTCAGGAGTATCTGCATCCCAGTTTGTGATTATTCATAGTGTTATAAGCATTAACTACGTTGCTTGTATTTTAATTTAAAAATAGAGAATCGATTCTCAGGATACACAATTTTAAATTTCCTCTATATTTAATACACATATTAAATATTTTAGTACATGGTAAAATGACAGCTATCTAAATTCCCATCCCCCTATATTAACTTGTTTTCACTTTAACATATTTGATAATTAATTATGGTTAAATCTGATTGGGGTTTACTTAATATTAAATGTGCTGTTCTTGATTATAGCCAAGCATTAAAATTCATTTGCGAGTGCTTAATTGGTCTGATTGAAACGTCGGTTTAAGGCAGTATTTGGAAACACGTCCATGGAAGTCGGCTCCCAACTGTACAATGCTAGCACGCCTTTGTAACTTTTGAGTATAAATTTATTGCTCTTTGCTTGGCCTAGTTATGAGCAAAACTATTGTGCATTGCTGCTTTTGACTTCTGAATTGCAATAAATTTTGTGTAAGGTTTAAGTGTTCTGCATAATTGATGGACAAAATGAAGTCTTCTTTGGGAAAGGCCAGAAAACATGGGTTGATGTATGAAGTAGCTGATGTAAAAACCCAGCTATGTGAGTGGATAGCACTTGAAAGAATAGTATATTGGAGACCAGGTTTAAAGCGGTACGTTGGTGATGTTAACGATCAGGGTCAGATCCCTCCTGAGGAAGAGATACCCTTGTCAACTTATACATGTGAAAGCGATTGTGTAACATTAGCATTTGTTGAATATAAAGAAGCATGAATCTCAGACAAAATTTCTTATTTGCCTGGTCTTGTAGGTTTTGATTGTGAAAAGACTAAACATCTGTTTTTCATCATTGATCTCTCACTGCATCCTGCAGGGCCTGTCATCTCAGCATTGACAGGATCAGATGAAAAATACAATCGATGTGTTGACATTTTTTTGAGAATCACTCAGGTAAGATTACTTGTTATACAGAACTACAGTGAAATTCATGGCTGCTGCTAATGTTTCACCAGTTGGAGCCTTTGCATTCTCAATCATTAATTAAATTAGATACTGAGGTTCTCTGCATGTTCCCTTGTTTCTATTTTAAAAGCACTTTTTGTGCCTTGCTCAGTGCCATTTAACTCTCTTGTAATTTCCCACATAAAGAGCTTCACACATCTGTACTATTTTCCCCCCACTTCATGGAGTGGCACCTGTTTGCTTGAATCGAGAACCATAGTGCACACCTCCAAAGCTCTTGGAAGATTTGTATGTACATGTATTTTATTTTATTTTAAAGTAGTTACTTTAATTCTTTTTAGATTCTTCATTGGCAATATGGGAAAGAAAATTCTCTTTAGAGAACCAGATAATCAGAGGCAGCAGCAATTTATCATCTTCCTAGTGTGTTCTAAAGCCTGGATTTTAAGCCGTATATAAAAAATTACAAATATCTAGCTGAATATACAACTGTGGACTCTTTATAACCTAAATTAGTGAATATATTTATTGGAAGTCATGCACTGGAAAAGTAGGAAGTAGTGTGTGTCCATTCAGTTGACTTAGTTGGACATCCAGTGTGCTTATTCAAACAAAAGTGTATCAGAATGTGTTCCCAAACTGCTGAGAAGTGAAATATCATAGCTATGAGCGAAGAGGGAGGAGAAGGAAAGACCATCTGGGCCATGTGACAACTTGGAGCTTCATTTAGCTGAGGTTTACATTTTGTTCCCATCTATAATCTGGCGTTAGGAAACGCCAGAGTGTACGTAGGATAGTGTGTAGTAGTAGCAGCAGCCACAGCAATTCAGGTGCTGCAGCAGATACTGTTTTGGAAGCAGTATTGAACTGGAGTTATAGAGTATTTATGTTTTATTGTAATCTGGCAGCTACCAACAATTTTCCCGAGGAACACAAGGAAAAAAAAAAGGGAAATAGGTGGCTTTTTAGCAGTTTATTGACCTGGAATTGAAGAAAACCTCTGTGGAACAAGAGAGGCTCTTCTGGCATTCTTGTCTGTGCTGATTTTCAAAGGTCTGCAATGAAACGCTTCTACTGGATGCCTTAAAGCTTTATAAAAATTATTTGTTGCCGTGAGAAGTGTTAGACGTAGAACATGTATGGAGTTTTTCTGTCTTGCATGCGTGTGCACACTTCATTCTTTGTATGTCTTCTACTTACTGTATTAGATGAACACTTGGCCACTCTGTCAATCTAAAATAAAAATTGGATTCTCCAGGAACTCCTTATGATTATTTTACTTCCTAACTTAGGAGTCTTTTATTGTGCAGTGCAGCACGCCTGAGTCTACCAGTGAGATTACTCTTTGTCAAGCAGCATGTGATTTCTAGCATAGTAAAATGCTCAAAAAAAAAAAAAAAAAAGGAAAATG
>VWZK01012008.1:625-16876 GCA_013396935.1 Baryphthengus martii
TGTGACCTACTCTAGGTGATCCTGTTCTGGCATGGGGGTTGGACTCGATAATTTTCCAAGGTCCCTTCCAACTCCTAACATTCTGTGATTCTGTGATTAATACGGTTCTCAGTAATTTTAGTCAGGCAAAATTACAGAGGCATGAACATGAATCAGCACCATATGCTGATAGGGTTTTTTTATTTCATTAGGGGCCAGAAGATTTTTCCTTTGCATAGTATCTATTATAAGAACAGTTCAGCATTTTTTTTTAGATAAATAAAAAATTTTCATTTTCAGGAGGTTATAGCATAGCTCTACTTATAAGCTCAATTTCTTCTTCCAACTGTGTGAAGTTCCTCACTGTTAAAAATCTGGAGCAGTCAATCCAAGTTGCAGTGATCTAATTTTGGGAGCAACGAAAATGCAAAAGCAGCCTCTTGTTGAGCCTGTAGATTTGCTGTGATCCCTGCAAAAGATGGGACTGAAATACAGGCTAGACTGCAAACAAAAGTGATTACAACAGTCACCTAACTTCACGCTTAATTTAATTTAAAGTGAAGATATAAGCAGAAAATTTTCTAGTCTGCAGGAGGGCCTACTGATATAAACCACTCTTTTAAACTCATTTGATATGTGCAGATATACCTATACACATCTCACAATTTCATTGTAGACTAAGTTCTGGGGTATTCAGAGTTTTCCACCCAAACAGAGCACTTGGCTATAAACTTGGTTTGCCTGGTTTGCAGATTATCTCTCATTTTCCCTTAGGAACTTGGTTTGTTTATGTTTCTGATTCAAGTTCATACTTGCAGACTCTTGCAGAAACTTGGTTCACTCTCTGTGATGATAAATTATACTGATTTTTTTTTTTTCTGATTGGCTATTTGCATAAAATAGTGGTGCTAGCAACACCTTCCCCCTCTCAGCCTTTGTAGTTTGCCAAAAAATTGCATCCCCTTTGTTCCCTTCTTTCTGCAGCCTTGTTTTGTACTCTCCTCTGAGAAATTAACTAATTCCCCCACTTAAAAAATACCCCAGTAATCCACCCTATCACTTTGTATCTTATTCTGCCTTTTTATGGACTGCATGCTTAGTGGGAAACGGATTACATTTGTACAGGAACCGTCATTCTATGATTTCTTGCTACAAATATCACGAACAACAATATACTTTTACAGGAGCTAAGATCAAAGTTGGGATGCAGTCTCTCTTAGATCCTGACTAATGAAACACTGAAACATGCACAAAGCTATTTAGAATAGAGTAACACTCAGAACTATTTAAGTATGTTAGACTTGACTATCCATAGCTAATTACCAGGATGGGATTTAAAGTGTGCAGATGTAAATTGAGTGTACAAAAACCCATCTGGAGTTCACTGTTCACTGGTTTGGATAAACACAACATTAAAAATCGAATAAATCCCTAAGCACCATCAATCAAAAGTACTACCCCTAATGTGACAGCTAAAAGGACTGTAGTTCTAGTTTTTTTTTTTTTTTTAAGATATATCTAGAGGAATCAAATTGCAAGATGGCTACAAACATATTTTTAAGACTTCACAACTCCTCCCTTGAAAACTTTTTCTCCTTTCCTGTTCCCGACTTTACACAACTGTGGAGCAGGGTGGGAATTAATCTGTTCATCCAATATACTTTTACATGGCCTACTTTAAACACAGCAACTAATGACCACCAGCAGTACCATAAGCTTAAAGTATATAATCAGTATCTGGTGATGAGAACAAAGTACTTACTTTAACTCAGTGTTATTGGATAGCAAAGATAGTTTCTAAAATGTGGTGGGAAGTGAACAGGATTACACCTTTAGTGTTTTGAAGTGTGACTATTGACACGTACTTTGTATCAGACACACATTTGCCAAAAAATCAAATGAAGCCCCGATTGAGGACAGCAACTGAATTTAAAGACAGAAGCATAGAGTGTTTTGAGTGAGCTGAGGGGTATAGTAACCATCCAATAGATTATAAGGCATGCTCCTTTTAATTCTCTACTAGAGACTTCAATCAAATCTGACGTTAAACTTTATTAAAAGACTGAATCTGACTGATGAAGACATTTTTTATTAGATCTTTTCATCATGATTTCAAAAGGCACTTGATATATCTGTCATATATATGAACTAAATTACATGTTCTGCACAGCACATTTACCACTAAAATAAGCATTTTAGGCCCAGTCAATCATCCTCAAGACAGGATGGTACATTTTCAGGAACTGTTGATGAAACTACTAAAAAGCAAGCAAATGCAGCTTAACACAAGTTATTTAGCAGAAAACCAAGGAAATTCCATAATTATAGCTGTTTGTTCAAAATGATTTTGTCTCCTAAGGCATATGTACTCTTCAATTATCTAGTCACATACCATGTTCCCGAATAGCAATCTTAATTCTGACTTTTCGATCTTTTGAGTATGAGTTGTTGACACCGATAACAGTCTCTTAATAAGTTTGTGATATAAATACATAAAACACAGGAATAGCTTGCACAACACAAAGTAATGAAGGTTAAATAAATAACCTAAACTATAGTATGCTTTCAGATTCTAAATGGCAATACATTGGCTGCCTGTGTTTAAAATCTCATGGATGGAGAGCTTGAATAGGTTTATAAAGCTAGGTTATGCCTTTTCACCACCATCCTTAGTCAAGTAACTCCAGTTACGGTATTGCTGCTGTTATGTCACGTACATGTCTGTGTGTAAAAACTGAATAAACACAGGAAAGATCTTTCTTGATCCTCCAATCTTTCTATTAAAAAATTCATTTAGTGCCATTAATTATTTAATCTGATCACCCAAAATTAGGTGGTAAGCCTTTTTTAAGCTTCACTGCCAGAAAAGGTGCCTAAATACGTGGTTGGACACATAAATAGCAGTCTGATAGCTCTAAAATGTCAACATATCTTCAGCCTCAGAGGACAACTGGAATATTTAGGTCATTTTCTACTGAAGTCCAGCATCTGAAAACAGACTTTCATATAATTGATCAAAATCATTTAATATGAAATCTAAGAAAACCAAGCAAACTAACAGGTTTGCCCTTAAGCATACGTCAGATGCTTGATCCTAGTAATACTTCATTCAATTAACAAGAGCAGTCCCTTCACATCATCTAGTATCTTCCTCAGATGAATCATGTTATTCACCTTACTTAATGTTCACCTTATTCAGGATTAGCTCCAACATGTGACATTTCATCCTCCCTTACTGTAGCTCTCTTGAAAACTGTGGAGACGCATTCCTTTTTCCTGCTGTTTTTGCAAGAATTTGTCCTATCTCCATATCCTGGGGTTCAAAAATACTTCAAAGGGATTTTCAGTCAGAAGAAATATTGTTGTAGGATTGACTTCTTCACCTTTCTTTCTTTGCTATCACACAGGAAAATAAACATGTTCTATGCTGAAATTAATCAAATTCAGTGATCTTATGACAGTACTGCTCTAGCTTCTTCTTTCACTGCTTCATCAATCACAAATAAATCACAATGGCTGGTGAGGCACAGAAGGATTGGCATGGCATTGTGTTAATATCTGTAACTGAAGTATTGTTGTTGCCTGATAAATTATTAGCAGAGGGGATTGTTGACTGAGCAGCAATTTCCCAGAAGTTTGGAAACACTAGGACACATTACTTTCAAAGCCCATTGGCCTCGGAAGGCTAAAATAAGAGTTCAACATTAACACAGGTATAACATTTGGGCTGGGCTATCTATACTGATGTCCAGGTGCATACCATACGCATTGATAAGCATGGAGGTGAGAGACAGTGTGCAGCTGGGGAGCCATCACTGAGGAGACAGGTTACTAGTGCAGTTCCCTAGGGAACCTATGGCCCTAGGACAGGTCACATTTTTTAATAAATCTGTTGAAAAAAAAACAAAGTCATTACAGATAATATTTCCAATGGTCACAAAGACTGATGGAAGGCCAAATACAAGAACTAGTCTGTAACCCCATGTAATTTTAATGCCTGGAAGCGATGCACAGACAGCACATTTAACAAAGCTAAATGTAAAGTCATACAGTGTCCAAGTGAGGATGGATGATTGATCTCCTCTGTGCCTATTAGCACCCCAATGTGATTACTTCCTATCATTTTTGGGTTGCAATCAACAGCTAGTATTGAGCCATACTCATACATATAGTTATGGGAGGTATGACTGACAGAAAACAGGTTTTCTAAGTCCTATATATGCAGCAAGAGTAAAGGCTTTATTCAGAACTGTAATACAAGGCTACTCAGCTAGAAAGAGCTGCAGCAGTGATTTATTTAGGGACAGTCATTAATAGGTTATGCTAAGGTCATGCTGGGAGATATCACTGCCTGCCAAATCAATTAAGATGTGAAATGATCAGTTATTCGAAGCAAGGGTGATTGTGTATAATTTCCCTATACTTCTATAGTTTTAGTTCCTTAACCTGTTGATGTCAGGATTGCACAAGAGTCGTTTATGTGATCAGGTCACACTGTTTGCCAGACACAAAGTAGTAGAGAACAATGTGGCCTTAAAATAAACAGAGATTGTGTGGCTCTCCTGTTTCCAATACCTGTAATCGAATCATCTATCCAGAGTTTCACAGATGAGCTCTTGAATTTGCTGTCACCATAGCACAGCTGTATCTAAGGACATTTCCACGGTATCTGCTGATACTATGTTCCAAGGACCATTGAGAAGCATTAAATATTTAAAACTTAACCTATTTTGATAGATTGCAATCTATCAATCCATTTTAACTAAACAAAGAGAAGGCGCATGGTCAACTTCCTTGTACTATGTAAGTACTCACACGCAACACAGAGCTTGTCAGTTCATCAAACAAATATATTACAAGATCAAATAACTGGAAGGTGAAGTGAGGGAGTTCAAATTGATCATACAATGTTATTATTATTTTAAAGGAATAATTATTAATTAAGGAATGATTGCAAGGATTGTGTTGTGGTATGACCTATCACTGACAACTTTCAATTAAAGCTTCAATGTTTTCTGGGAGAGGCACTGTAGTTAAGAATTTTTTTATTTAATCATACAACCTGTACTGTACATTTCTTTAGTCTCAATAAACAAGAAAAAGAGTATTTTTTTTTCAATGTGGAAAACATAAATTCCAAATCTTACAACACATCACTAAAAAATAACTGTATTTCTGCTGCTGAATCTTAATGCTTGTTGGAGAATATGATCTGCAGATGCTTTAATTTTTGTTTGTTTGATTGTTGGTTGTTGGTTTTTCTTTTTCTTTTTCTTCCTGAATGAAAAAGTGCCTGTTCCTGTAGTGTAGCTTGGGCTTAGCTAAGAAAACTGTCATTTCTCCTTATCAGAAAACACAAGTCTATTGTAGACAGCCCTGCTCTGTATCCATTCCATCAGGCTTTGTTTCTCTGCTCCACTACCTTGATTTTAATGAAACCTGTCCTTGTGCTTCTGCTCACTTTGAATTAGCTATTCTTCACCCAGTCAGATTCATTGACTTTTTCATCTCATGACTGCCCGAGTATGGAACAAACTTTTTTCACAGCCATCTATATCACTTAGAAATTGTTTCCTGGTTTATTTGCATTTATTCTTATAAACACTGAAGCATAAGAGACTGAATGCTTCAAACTTTACCATCATTTTACTGAAGAAAACTCTGCTGAATTGCATGGTTGTTCCCTCATAGTCAAGACCTCACTTCTTTTATTTTACTGCTTCAACTACTTATACATAGCAGGACTCTCTTTGGGTTAAATTGATAAAACACATTGGGAGATTGCTTTACTTTATGGGGTTTTTACTGTATGTTATTCTTGGGGGTAAAACACTCTACAATCACTAAATTGCATAAAATGTACTATTCAGTTTTGGTCAATTTAATCAAATTCACAATATGTTCTGTGTATTATTTAGAAATCTGTTAAAATATGGCCATATGCTATATTTAAATATCTTGCAACAAACAGCAGGGCTTTGATTTTTAGTAATTTTACACCTGGAGTTTTGCTATGGTATTAAATACTCACTTCATGTTTTATATTTCATACTATGAATGGATAAACTATGATCCATAAAGGTTAATCAACATTTAAGAAGCAGGATCAGGAAGTTTAGTGTAAATTTACCTCTCACAAGTAGAGCTAGTAGATTCGATTTTCCAGTTCTCATGTCTTTGGTTACTTTCATTACTGAAATCATAACTGTAGCATTTTTCACATCCCCCATCAAGATGTATTTTACATCCAATAACTCTCTGGAGGCACAGAACTGGAGGGAACCTCAAGATGTCATTAGATCTATTATTGCTTTGCTCCAGAAAGAACAATTATGCCAGCATCATTTCTCACAGGTATTTCAGTAGTTGGTTCTTAAGGGCTTTAAAAGATGGAGATTCCACCAATTCTCTAGGAAATTTATTCTGGTGCTTCACTTTCCTATCAATTAAGCTGCAGTTTATACCTGTTATTTCTAGACATAGAACAAGAAGGATGGATTATTCCCTCTCTTTGCAACCACCTTTTATGTATTTGAAGATTGTTTTGTTCCTGCAGTCCTCTTCTTCACAGGTTAAATAACCCAATTTGTTCAATCATTTTTCACAGGTCACATTACTAGACTCCTGAACATTCTCATTTTTCTCTACTCAATTCTCTCCAACTGGTCCACATATAATTGGAAAATTGCTCTGAGTGAAGCCTTTAAATGTTGAATCAATGGGAAGAATTCCTTTATATCTTATAGGCTGCTCTTGGGGGTATAAATTCCATTTGGTGTCAAAGAGCTCTGGTCTTCTGTTCATCAATATGACTTTGTTGAATCATACTGAGCTAGTCCACTGTATGGTTAGCTTTAACCACTATGTCCTTTTCTGCAGAACTGCTCTTTAAATTACTTCTATCCATCCTGTCTACAAAATACATAATTCTGCCTAAAGTATGTGTCCCCATTGAATAGCACATGATTATTTTCAGATCATATCTCTAATTTGCCAAGACCACTTTAAATTGTTATACCATTCTTATTATATTAATCCCCAGCTTGGCTCCATCTTCAAATTCAATAACCTTACTCTGTACTCCATCATCCTAGTTATTAATGAAACTATTGAACAGCATATGGATTAGAAACAGATGCTACTCTATGAATCCTGCTCTGACAGTGACTCATTGTAAGTACTATTTCAGTACTGTTTTCAACCCAGTTCTGGATCTGGAGTTATACCAGTCATGATGTTTCTTTAGCTATCGCATTACATTGTCACTGGAGAATGCCAAAAGTCTTTCTGAAATTAAGATGCAGTATGTGTGCATGACCTTGGTCCACAAAGACTTTTTTTCCTGCCACTGAAGGAAATTCAACTAGTAGCTTACTGAAAATATCACATATAATTGGTGCAAATCAAGATGCAAAGCCTGACTGGGTGAAACCCTTGCAATGGATTGTGATTCCCGAAATGTGATTCTCTTCCCACAGAGAAGTTGCCTACCGTCACAATTTGTTGTTTTTTTTCTCTAGACTTCACAGTGTCTTGGGAATCTGAAGCACTAGACATGCCTCTTTGAGTAGCAGAGATGATTGATCTGCAAAGACTTTAACTTAAATGTTAAATGAAAAAAAAAGCTGTCAATTGGGAAAGAAAAGAAAAATAGATAGCAAACAATATATAGCAGAAGACTTAAAATGACAAAAATTGATAAGGGAAGCTAAAGATTACAGAAGACTCTGGATGGCAGGACTGGGTCCAATAAAAACTTGCCTTTGATGTCTATTTTCAACAAGTGAAATTCTAACAAGGATCTGGGGTTATTGCTTGACATAGATGGTAGATTTATTCACAGTAGTGCAGCAGTAGAAGTGTTTATTAAACATTTACTTGCTGTGTTTTAAATGGAGAGAGATCACAGAAGGATGATTCTTTCATGATGAAGTACTTTCTAGGCTATTCATGACAAAGGACATTAAACAGCTAATGCATTTAACAATTTTAAAATGAGCAGACTGGTAAAATTTGCATGTAATTCCTAAAAGCACCATTTGAGTAACTTTCTGGCTCGCTTATCTTAACACTTATTAAATCGTAGGCTACCTAGGAAATTCCAAAATACTGAAAGAATAATAATGTCATGTCAAGAGTACAAGGGGACAAGTGGGATGAGAAGGATAAATGCAGGAGAGGAAGATCTACTAGAGAGGCAACATATGGTTTTAATAAATAAAATTTCATAGCCTAACAGATTTGCAGCAGATTTATCAAAATTGCTTTAAAAATATAGAAAATCTGAGGTTTTGCCCAGTTGAAACAGATGGCAGGCACTGCAGTGTTTCCAGACACCAGCTTCAAGTTTTGAAGGAGACTCAAAATGAGGTAAAACAAAAATGTAATTGAGCTGCCTGACATATTCTCTAGTAAACAATTATCCATACCAAACAACTTGTCACAGCTCCATCAGTTATACGAGGTGCAGACCATGATTAGTCAGATTGTAATTGGTAGTGGTTACAACACTTTAGCAAATTTGAGAAAATGCATATCCTCCTGTTGATCTATGCTGGGTTATATATTTCATTCTTGTGTTGATGTTTTTGTGAACACTATCATTCAGCAGCTGCCTTCAAGATGATGTGCTCCACATAAGCATTCTTCTTTTTTTTTTTTGTTATCATCAGACTTGTGCTCATATCTGTATTGAGATATGCAAATTTAAGAAATGCTCAACCAGTTTGTGTGGTAAAAGCTGATGGGGGACAGGGTGAAGGCCATTTTCTCTGAAAGTCCCATTGAAAATGCTTCAAACCGAGAACAAAGACATCAAAACTGACCGTTCCTTAAGCTCTGGCAATCGAATTTGATAGCCAAAGACACCTCAGCTGGAAACAAGACAGGAATACGCATTAGGCATCAAAGCAAAGACCAACACAAATTACTTTCAGAAACAAAACCAAATAGCTCAGGAACTCAAAGCCAACAGTTGAACATTCAGCCAAAAGAACATAGATGAGAGGTTTTGTGGATTTAACATGTGGCAGATATCATTATTTGTCCTCAGTTGGTATATGTTTTTTAAATATTTATTTATTTATTTATTTATTTGTTAGTCCATACATTACATCTCTTGAAGATGGCGGTTCCATTCCTCAAAGCCAATGTCACAAGCACCTAGTTTCCTGCATTTTCATGAAAGTGTATCCTTGGAGGACTGGGACAGAACACAGAGACTGCAGTTTATCTTTCCCCAGAGGCACTTCTAGGGCAAGATTTATCTAGTTCTAAAGTAGGTATCTAAACTAGGTCACATGGATCAAGAAGTAAACCCTATAATTCTCTCTCTTCTCTATAAACAATAGGTGGCCCACCAGATGTTATTGCCTTCATCGTGAATATCTAAATGTAAGAGAGAAAAGTCAAAAACTTATGATATTGCAAAGTAGAAATAGTCTATGTGATTTCATTTTATCATCATTTCCCCATCTCTAACAACCTTACTCTTATGAGTGACACATTAGTTTTCTAGTTCTGCCTGAAAGGACTTTCCTCACAGTATCAGTCTATTATTTTAAAGGTCCAAAGTTTGGGTCAGTATGCTAGTATCCATATAACTTTCCCACAACCCAAAGTTTTAAGCACTTGTTTATTAACTGCAGGAAGAATCTCTAGACATCTGCATAAATAGGTCTATTAGTTGCAAAGATTGCAGTTTTAAGTCAAGGTGGATCAACAGTCACACATTTTTTGAAGCTTTCTGCACAAGTTCAAGTAACTCCTTTGCGCTGACATCTAAACCATTTTTGGCTCCATTCCATATCCTATTTTTAGTCTCATTGTCCTCACAGTCATAAATGAAGGACATAATACTTTGTTTCACTTGTGAATGTCAAGAGGTGGAGCATTATCTTCTTTGTTACGCGTGGCACTAATAACATTGCAGCACTAGACTGCTCTATCTTCATCAAAGGCTATGCATCAGTTGAGACACAGTGCTGATGATAACCTGAGTCAGCTATCGGTGAAAAGCACTCTTTATTATGTAGGTCACTACTAGGGTTCATTTCAGCAAACACCTGCAAATCACGCTTCACCAGAAAAAAAGATTTTGTTCTTGGCAAAAAACTTAAAAGCAGAGTGCAGAGAAGACAAATGAATGTACTCATATCCTCATATCTTAAGTGTGCGCACAAGAAGCTCTTGGTAGCTAGATGAATTTTTGTATAGGCCCTCTCCTCCCACAATTTTGCTTTATTTTTGCATCGATTTTTTCAAACTGTTTCCAAGCCCTGCTTACAGTGTACCTATCAAGAGGTCATAAGAAAGATATCAGATCAAAATCTGCCAGACACAACATTAAAGCAGTATAAACATGTGGGTATTTATGCCAGCAAGAAAGGACACTACAAAAAAAGACCTGGGGCTGAGCTCTTAGAACAGAGGAAAGAAATTTGTGCGTATTAATAGAGTAAAAAACACCCTCAGTTACCATCTGTCCTAGACAGCCACACGAAGAAAATCTGCATGTTGGAGGCAAGAGTGCTCAGAGTGACCAGCTAGGCTTACCAGCCCTTTAAGTACAGGTTTTCCTCATTGTCTGTACAGTAGTAAATTAATCCACAATTTTTAGATCAATTTTTAAAGAAAATTACACTAATTTTTAGACTAATATGCAATTATTCAGCATTTTCTTCCTTCACTGTAGTTAGTGGAGTGGTGAGTTTATGAAAAAGAGCTCCATAGTATTGCTCAACACTGAAATCTAATTAGCTCACTATACAACTCGTACTCACAAGTAGTATGTTTAAATAATGCATCCCATTTCTGTTTGTCTACCATGGCTGCTGCTTTGGATTTTTTCCTATCTATTCTTCATATTCAAAGGAGGATGCATTTAGGGCACCTACATGTTTATATGTACTGAAACTACATACTTTAGTATAAACTAATGTGATAACTGGAATCCTCTTGCTGTTTTTTCGTAAGCAGATAAATAAAAGAAATATCTTAAGCTACCATGCACCATCTGGGTAAATGTCAGCCATATCCCTACCTAGAGGGTTTGGGGTTTATTTCTCAAGAGGGCGAGTGTTGGTTTTGCTTTTCTTGCCTACAGTTTACACAGATGAATAATTTAAAAAGGACTCAGTGGTGAAAGATAAAATGAAGATGGAGTATATTGTTTCTGGCTACAATCCCCAGTGCTGTAGGTGGCATTTTCTGCTAATACAGCTTGCAGTAGTATTGCTAACAAAACCAGAGATTTGAATCATCATAATCAAGGCTGTGCGAAATGGGATTTTTCTTTGCAAAAAAATACATACATAAATAATACTAAGCATATGTGCCATCGGTATGTATTTAATCTATATATCAGTTATACCCCTAAAAGAAGGATATGGTCTTTCAGTGAGCGCATTAAAATTCCTTGGTCCTAAATATCAGATCAAACTAGCAACTAGAGAAATGTTCTATGATAAATGTTCTGTACACACATTCATTACCTTTGAAACACACCATGTTTTCCCCGTAATTAGTGAGCTGGTAAAAAGTATCAAACCTCAAATTCTCTGCCCATCAGTACAATTATAGTTATGTGTTGCAGGGCTGACATTGATGAGATTCCACTGCAACAGATGTAGCGTAAATATATAATATGAGGTTTTGTTAAAATCCAAGCATTTCCAGCATAGATAAGAGAAACAGAAATTTGGGAAGGTCAAAGTGAAGAAGCAATTTGCCCAAGGTGATACACCAATTAAGTGTTAAAGCTCCAAATTGACTCAAGATTCCTGGCCTAGCTAAGTGATGTGCCTTCTGTTTGTGTGACAGTGTAGTGGAAGAAATGTCATGATTCTGCACCAGGTGCTAATCCCTGAATTTGTCTAACGGGGTTTGCTCTTGCTTGTGCTCCCAATTTTGTGTGCGACTCAACTCTGATTTTTCTGTGCAAAATTAAATCTCTGTCAAAAAGAGCTGCATTTGCACAGCTGCACGCTGTTGTTGTTCAGCCTGCATTTTCCTGAACTATATATAGTGCTTTATTAATCATGACAGTATTTTGTAATTGAATATTCAGATAAATTCTGCCTCAGGTCAAAATGGTCTATCCACGATCAATCTCCAATTGATTTGCCTGTAAATCCAGTGTTTGCATATCTCCTCAAACACTGAGATGAGAACTCTCTGAGCAGCGCAGTGAAGCATCCTTGAAGAGCCAGTAGTTACAGAAGGGTCAAGGTGAGGGTCAATACAATACCTGCTAGAGAAGCAGTGAAGTCATCATTTTGAATTTATTCTTAGCTGAGGGACAACCTCATTTGTTCCTGTATATTGAGGGAGGAGAGAAAAAAAAGAGAAGAAAGAAAGCATAGGCAGAAATGATAAAAAGGACAGGGGAAAAAGGACTTAACAGAAAGAGTAAAGATGCAGAAGGAACTGTGTAAGAAAAGTGGGAAATAATTCCATCTTAAAACAACATGTTCTGAAGCAATGTCAAAGTTCTTTTCCTACCTTTATCTCCCAAAAGCATGCTGGCTCATGCTGGGGCTGGAAGACCCCTCAGGAAACTATCCAAATCTAACCCTCTGCCTGAACAAGGATCAGCTACATATGTGTGTCATTCCTGACAGATGTTCATTTAACCTGTCCTTAAAGATGTCCCCTGATAGAAACTCCTCATCATTCCCGGGCAGCCTACTCTGAACCATTGTAAACATCTTTCAGTCTCTAACTCGGTGATTTATAACCATTTCCTAGCAAAAATACCTTTAGACATTTCTGATTACAGGATCTAGTCAAATGAAACCACACATCACAGCTTCCTTTTCGTAATTACTTCTCACAGGTCATTTTAAGGCAATCCACATAGTGATTTTTGACATATGTGAAGACTATAAACAAATTAATTTAACCTCTTTCTTCTTAAGTAACATTTTAGACCATCCAACATTTGAATCCTTTTGAATCCTCTGTACCCTCACTTCAAACATTTCTTGGACTGAGGCAATACTCCAGTGGGATACAGCAGTCCAGCTGAGGCATTGCTAGCCTCAAGGAAAATCAGAGTGTAACTTTGCACGTCCCCACAGGCTGAAGTTTACATTATTCACAGCAGGATTTCTGTTCTTGGGTTTGTTTGGCAGACTGGAAAAGGTAGGATGTGATGTAGTTGACTTGCACTCAGTTTGTGAGCCATCTGTGAAAACCTACAAATAAGGATCTGCCCCTTAAATTGTTGTTACCCTCTTTTATTTATGCAGCTGATTATTCCTTCCTAAATGCAGTTCCTCGTATCTATCCCCAGTGAACAGCATCTATTTATTTCAGACTATACTTTCAATTTGTCAAGATCGCTTTAAATTCTAATGCTGTCCTCCAATACACTCACAGTCCCTTGCAGATTAGTATCATCAGCAAATCTAATAAGCATGCTCTCATTTCTTTCATTTTTGGAGATCCCCTGAGATTACGGTACTTTTACGACTTTACTAGATTGCAGGGGCAAGATGTGTGCTTTTCTGTAACACTTTAAAACAGCAGCAATCGAATGGACTTAGAGCATATTTGTCCTTGAGAATTTAACACATATCTCTAGAAAGACGGTATGTCTGCAGCACCTTTGAAGGAAATCCAAAGGCCGGTCCCAAAGTGTTTTGTTCAGCCTCCTTATTGAGCCTTCCTCACAGCCCCATGCATGGCCAATCAATGAGACTCTCTCCTCACACCAGTAAGTCCCATCATGAAGACATGTACAGGAGACTCATCTGCCATTTCCCTTCTGGTTGTGAATCAGTTGCCTTTGAAGCCCCTTTGCAATGTTTTTTTCAAAATGGGGAAGATGCAGCAATTCCAACACAACAGGGAGCTAAATCTCTAACAGATAGGGGAATTTAAGGACGTTTGCCTCACACCACAAAAAAGGGCTGTGATTTTCTGCTGGCTGCAGAGGTGGCCAAAGATGCCAGATGCAACAAGCTCTGGAGTCACCAGTTCCATCGGGCTGGGAAAGAACCTGGATCCCAGCCAGAAGCACGCAGAGCCTGCAGTACAGGGAAGCACTCCCACACTGACTGATTAAAATTTAATCTGTCTCTGACTGCAACAACAAGCTACAGGTCCAATCTGCCACCAGCCCTAACAGAAAGTGATAACTGGAACAAGGCCTGCCAGCGGTGCCTCCCTCACTCCTCATCAGAGCAATGGAGAATCAGGGAGCTTTGACAACATACTGTCCTAAGATAGTCACTCTAAACAGAAAGGCCAGCTCTTTAAGCAGTCAGAAGCTGGTTAACCTAGCTGCTCAGTGCTACAGGCAACTCTGGTATTGCTAAAGCCCATCCCCTGTCCTTCTAGACCTGAATGCTCAGCTTTTATGAAAATCAAATTCCCCAACATTTTACTTCAACTGATATGATTCCTGTAATTTAGAGAAATGTGATCACAGATGGAATTTAACTTATAGAAAGATGTCTATGGTATTGAGCTGTTTGTATCTTTCATTGCTGTTTATTTGCAGTAAGGGAAGACAACGCTATTTCCAAATAGCAAACTTACAACTGTTCCCAACGCCTCCACCTACTTCATTTACTTCAGTTCAAAGAGCAGTTTGAGAAAACGGAAAATAACACAGGAAAATCAGCCCACAAAAAAAAATGTAAAAAAAATCTTGATCTGAGAGATATGTCTATGTATCTATAATCCTCAACACCACAATGCGAATCACGCAAATGGTAAAAGAACCTGTTAACACTTAAAAGGAAAACCACCTCACAAAACAAGCGATGACATATAGACTTTCTTGACACATTCAAATAAACATTCTTGGACAACAGCTGCTCTAAGACAAATGAGCTGCATGCAGACTTGTTTAAAATCACTGAAGACAATAAGCTAATTAGACATTTAGGAATCCATCTCCTTTTTTTCTTTTTTCAGTTAATCAACTGAGCAATGTTAAGGGTCAGAATAACTCCCTCATATATACACTAAGGGGAGGAAAGAGGAGGTTCTTGTCAGGCTTCTGGTATAGGAAATTAGCACATGACATTTTTGATAGAAGGAGATGGATTTCCTTTGCTGGAAATAGAGAGAAGTCATATTAGCACTAATAGATCTGTTCATGAAAATCCCCAGCATAATTAGAAATTATCATTTATCATCATCACAGTTTCACCAAGAGATCCTAATCACTCCTTCCCTCAATAACTCACAGAAAAAGAGAGATATGTTAAAGTATTTAATGTAAGAGACTGCTTCATGTCTGGTAGAAGACATAGGATGCTTGTGGCAGGTTTGGACTATTAATTTTCCTTTTCCTTAAGCTTAACATCGGAAAAAAAATATTGAGCCCTTCTTGCCTTTTAAATCACAGCATTGTAAAAGCACAGTTTTTGAAAGAAACTGAAAAGAGACTCTTGTAGGTGCAGAAATACTGAGGGGAAAAATAGTTTATCTGTTCTCTGTATTTGTATCTTCCTTCGTGTCACTCACATCTCCCAGATTCCAAAATCTTCTGACACTGGATGTATTTCTTATCACATATTTACTATGCAAGATTAACTGCTCTCTCCTCAATCTAGTTCAGCTCTAGTCAGTTGGCAAAAGATGTAGAGGAAGTGCAGATGAGTGTTCTACAGCTCACAGGCCTGGGACACTTCTTTACCACCAGCACCTAAGGTAGATCAGAGTTGGCACACCAGGTCTGACACCCTCTCATAACATTTTATCTTTCTTCTATCTCCCTGCTTGGGATCACAACACAAAGCTGCAGTTCCTCCCTGCTAGCGAAAGTCATGGACAACCTGAAGAACTAAGGTTGGAGGGGACCTCTGGGGGTCATCTTGTCCAAAGTTATGGATTGTATCCCTACATTTCTTGCTGCTTTAAAGCAAAACTGTGAGGAGTGACTGACACATCAGAAAGCTCTGCTGCCATTCAGCATGACCTGGACAAGCTGGAGTGTTGTGCTGAATGGAACTTAATGAGGTTCAACAAGGGCAAATGTAGGGTACTCACGTGGAGAAAAAAAAAAAACAAACATGCATCAATATAGGTTAGGGGTAGACCTGCTGGAATGCAGCCCTGAAGAGTAGGATCTTGGAGCCCCAGTAGAAAATAAGTTAACCATGAGATGGCCCTTGTGGCCAAGGTGGCCAATGGTATCCTGGGGTGGATTAAGAAGAGTGTGGTCAGTAGGTTAAGGCAGGTCATCCTCCCCTCTATTCTGCCCTGGTGAGGACAGATCTGAAATATGGTGTTTAGTTCTGGGCTCCCCAGTTCAAG
>VWZK01012015.1:0-39558 GCA_013396935.1 Baryphthengus martii
TTCAGTGGATAAGAAATTGGCTGGATGGTTGCACCCAGAGGGTGGCGGTCGATGGCTTGATGTCCGGATGGAGAGTGGTGACAAGTGATGTTCCTCAGGGGTCTGTACTGGGATCAGTACTGTTTAATATTTTTATCAATGATATAGACAGCAGGATTGAGTGCACCATCAGCAAGTTTGCAGATGACACCAAGAGGAATAGGTGGTTGATATACCAGAGGGACAGGATGTCATCCAGAGGGGCCTGGACAAGCTGGAGAAGTGGGCCCAGGTGAACCTCATGAGATTTAACAAGACCAAATGCAGGGTCCTGCACCTGGGTTGGAACAATCCTCATTATCTATATAGGCTGGGGCATGTGGCAGTAGAGAATAGCCCTTCAGAAAAAGACTTGGGGATCCTGGTGGATGAGAAGCTGGATGGGTGCTAACAATGCACGCTTGCAGCCTAGAAGGCTGATTGCATCCTGGGCTGCATCAAAAGAAAAGCAGCCAGCAGACTGAGAGAGGTGATTCTGTCACTCTGCTCTGGTGAGACCTTGCCTGGAGTATTGTGTCCAGCTCCGGAGCCCTCAGCACGGTAAGGATGTGGAGCTGATGGAGCAGGTTCAGAAGAGGACCACAAAAGTTATCAGAGAGCTGGAGCACCTCTCCTATGAGGTCAGGCTGAGGCAGTTGGGGTTGTTCAGCTTGGAGAAGAGAAGGCTCTGGGGAGACCTTATAGCAGCCTTCCAGTACTTAAAGGGGGCCTACAGGAAGTCTGGGAAGGGACTGTTTACAAGCGCATGTAGCAATAGGACAAGTAGCAATGGTTTTAAACTAGAAAAGGGTAGATTTAGATTGGACATTAGGAAGAAGTTCTTTACTATGAGGACGGTGGAACACTGGAACAAATTGCCTAGGGAGGTGGTGGTGGCCCTGTTCCTGGAGACATTCAAGATCAGACTTGATGAGACTGAGCATCCTCACCTAGTTTAGGATGCTCCTGCTTACTTAGAGGGGTTGGACCTTTGGAGGTCTCTTCCAACAGGGCATTCTGTGGTGGTTCTGTGATGAAGTGGAGTGTTTGTTCGTCTACAGAAAACAAAACCCAAACCACAAAAGAAAACCCACCACATTTAATTTCATTAATGGAATCTCCTCTGTTGTGTTGTCGTGCGCCTCCATAATTACTTAAGGATTGTGATCTGGATTTTCACATTGAAAAGGATTTGAAAAGATACGTAGATAATTTAAGCCACAGTTCTGACAAAAAGGTGCAGTACTGAGTTCTCGAATTTGTGATAGCTATGTACCACAAGCTGACCTGTCCTCTAGCTGAAAGTGTCATAACTCATGGGTCTGTACTGCTTGTTTTTACCTAGATGACCACAATTTTCCGTGGATATCTTGAGTAGTAGATACTTAAATATTGTATCCTGTTAATCTCTCCATAGTACAGACAACGGTATGCCAAAATGTTGCACTGATTTGGACTGTGTAATGCCTCAGAAATCACCTTTCGCTCTCAGGGCTCAGACTAGCCATGCTGTGGGTAAGGCATGGGGCTGGGCTTAGTGTGACCTAGACAATGTATCTTGCACTCGCAGGGCTGAAGGTCTGGTCCCTGTTCTTAAAGCTGTATAGGGCACAACTGACATTGTAGACATCTGAGGTTAGGCGAGATGATTTACGTTTGAGGTTTAGATATGAAAACTTTGGCACAGACTAAAGTTGTTTATTCCATCTGGTATACTGTTGTGTTCTTCGGAGTATGTTTTTGCTTAGGTGTAATTTCATGGGGGAACAATTACTACACAGGTGCACAGGTTTTGTTGGTAATTTACTAGCTTGTAATTTTAAGCACTGCCTATTATCAGTGGTATTTCTCGCTATAATAACCCGTCTTCATATGTTTGTACCTTTGCCAGATTGATCACTGGACCGAAATTTTCCATATTTGGTATCATCTTCAGGTTTAACTTTTGGAAATTTTTAGTAAAGTTTATTTTAGCTGTTTCTGAGAACAAGACTATGAAAAGGTGTCATGTCCCTGTTAAAAATCCTAATGGTCCTCTTTTCAAGGAAATTCAATGTTGAACTGAAGAATGGCTTCTGTTTTAGGACATACGTATTCTGTTGTGAATGAAAAAAAAAATTACTAATTTTTCTTCCATTTATGAATCTTTAAAGAAAGTGCCATTTATTTATGAATGTAGGAGACTTGTGAAGGCTTTGCTGTTGACTGTCTGAGGATTCCACCCACTGGGAGCACACACTTGCTAGCCATGTGAACATACATACTGGCCCATATAGATAGATAAAATGGTCCTTTCTGGCCTTTAGGCCACATGATACATCATAGCTTCTTTCTACATATCTCAGATCTCTTCCCACTCAAAATCGAATGGCTGCATCCAGACTGCTGGCTTTGAGTCATCTCCAGTCCATGATAACTCAACATATTGCCTGGAAAAGCACTAGTTCATTCAGGCCAAAATGTAATCGGGCTCTATGTTAATGATATGGCGAGCTGAACAACAGTGCCTTGAACATTTTAGTTTTCTAGTGTAGATGAAGGCTCAGCAGTGATTTAGCAGTAGACATGGTAGAGTTAGGTTAATGGTTGAACTCAGTGATCTTAAAGGTCTTTTCCAACCTAAATGGTTCTATGATTTTGGTGGGACTGAGGTGGGAGCAGGGAAAAAGTTCAGCTGTGCGGTCTGGGAATACTAGATGAAAAGACTGAGAAAATGCTCTAAATAAGAAATAGTAGCTTTAAACAAACCATGGCTTGCCATGGATGAGGAGCTCCTTGATGGAGAAGGCTGAGATTAGAAAGTAATTTAATTGCAGTCTTTGTAAACAGCTATATCATTTTCAAATACTCTGTACTCATCTCCTAAACATCTGTCAAAGCAAGGTATCCAAATCTCTATTCTGGTGTAGCAGCAGGCAGCACAGAGTAATAATCAGTCTAGTGCTTTGTGGTCCCAGATTAGATTTCATGCATTTTGAAGGATGTTACATTTTTGTATTTTTGTAATGATATTAACACATAATAGAACATAAAACATGTATATGTCTCATCTGGAAAAAAAACCACATAATATTGCATTGTTTGGATTTCTTCTAAGCATATCCTTAACCTTGCAAATTCTTAGCCCCTCTCGAGCTTCTCTTCTCCAGGCTAAACAGCCCTGGGTCTCTCAGCCTTTCTTCATAAGAGAAGTGTTCTAGTCCACTCATCATCTTCATATCCCTCTGTTGGACTCTCTCCAGTGGTTTCTTGCCTCTCCTGAACTGAGGAGCCCAGAACTGAACACAGTACTCCAGATGTGGCCTCACTAGGGCAGAGTAGAGCGGGCGGAGAACCTCCCTCATCTTGCTGGGCACACCTCAGGATATCATTGGCCTTCTTGGCCATAAGGACACATGGCTGGCTCATGGTTTTCAGTAGAATTGCTAGTTTACTAGAATAGCGATAACTTTGTGGTGTCAAAGGAGAAAAACATAACCAAGTTAAAATGCTTACAGAATTACATGGTGGCTGAGGTTAGGAGGTCCCTTTGCAGATCACTGAGTCAAACCCTGCTTCTCAGAACAAGGTCTGCTGGAGCAGGTTGCCCAGGACCATACCCAGTCAGATATTGAAGATGCAGAGTTGGAGACTTCACAACCTCTCTGGGCAATCTGTCTAAGTATCTGACCGCCCTCACTGGAGTTGTCAATATTTCTCATATTTAAATGGAATTGCTTGTATTTCAGTTTGTGCTTATTGCTTTTTGTCCATTCAGTGGGCACCACTGAGAAGAAACTAACTCTTCTTTATTCCCCTCATTAGGCATTTATACAAATTCATAAGATACCCTTCAGCCTTCTCTTCTCCAAGCTCTCTTAGCCACTCTTCATATGTCAGGTGCTGCAATCCCTTCACAATCTTCCTGGCCCTTCACTGGACTCTGTTACATGCGTGTCTCCAAACATAGCTTAGCCTGATTTTTCTCTCAACAGATAGGAATCCAGATATCTTTCCTGTTGAGGTAATATACTAAACTAGTGGCTGCAAGGTTGTTCTCAGCTTATTTTTGGTCACTGTTTGCATGAAGCACCTAAAATGAAATGCCAAGCAGTCTATCTCTTGTTTCTGGCACGTAAGACCATGGAAAGGAAGAGAGGTTGTGTTGCTGTGCTGGTTGTTTGATGCGCTTCCAGGGAGAAGGAGCAGAAAGTCATGACTGGTTCTCTCAGTATCACATTCAGTAGATGAAGAATAGGACTTTTGTTTTCCAGCACCAGTACCAGGAGATAAGAAATAGTAAAAATATCCTTGCTGCTTCATTAATATACAATACAGAGCTATTGGCAGGTCTGTGGAGAGCTATTAATGGCATTTGTAGCAATGCTCTGTTAGCCTCATTTACCAAATTGAGGATATATCTTCAATTATGAACAGCAAAAATATTAGTGATTTGGATTTTAATGTAAAGAAGTTTCTAATGTTAATGTCAATTCCAAGCTGACCTTTATGTACCTTCAGATGTCATTAGAAATACTTATTCAGACACAGCTCACAATAAGTTCGTGTTTTAGGCAGTGTGGATTTTGAGAGGCATTAAGAATTGCTATTTGTCAGGCTTAAGAAATGTTGTCTTTATATATAAATAATTCACATTCTCGTTCTGTTGGTATGCCACAAGTTTGAAAGTACGTATGTATCAGCTTGAAATTATTAGATATTTTGTGTCTGGAGAACATATCTTAGATGTAAGATACGGTTTGATAAATAAGATCAATTAAAAATTCATAAAGGTAGTGTTACTATAAGTAAGGGGCTGCCCTTACTTATGAGAGTACTTCAGCAGCAAACGGCTTTGATATATTAGCCCAGATTTGGAAAAAAAAAAAAAGGTGGAGGGGAAGGGAAGGGGAAAAGAAGCTGGTGCTTTCTCTCAGCTGCTGTTTTTTACTGTGACTTCCCTATGTCTGGCTCATACCCTCCTGTGACACCATTATATTATAGATAATACATTTAGCACAATTTACCCGGGCTTTTAACTGTCATAAGAACATCTTCCACTTTCTAACACTTTTCTTTCTCCCATCCACACCAGTAAATTAAAAATAAAAATTTTCCTTGTGCTCTTGAGATAAAATGGTATTCATGAACAGCACTCATCTAAAAATGGTTAGAAGTGCAATAAGCTTTTTTCCTAGAAGCATTTTGGACTGAAAATCAATATTTAAGCCGTGTTCTGCCATATAATTGAGCAGTACCACAGAGTTGCATTTCCCAATTATATCCCAAAAGCAGATGAAATAGATGAAACCATCAGGTATTCAAAACTTTGGATTTAAGAAGTTTTATTGCCAGATTACAAGCACTTAAGAAGTATTTTTTTGTACATATAAACAATAGCAGAATTAATTCTGAAGAAAAGATTTTCAACTTTATAGCTGAGCTCGTATTCAGGATCTTTTAAAACAGTCTCCTGCATGGTGACTCCTGAGTAATACAGTGTCAATGATCCACCATTGAACTCAGGAAGATGAAACACAACTTGTAGATTGTGAATGGGGAAAATATGCTGTAATAAATTCAAGCTAGTTCAATTATGTAGCATAATTACAAATATTTTGTACTAATTGTGGTGCATTGCATTCTCATCTCTTCTAGCACAGTAACAAAACAGAGAATAAGAATTAGTAATTCTGGCTTCATAAGCCAAACGACCAAATCACTCTTAAGTAAAGAAGCCAAAATTTACTTTTTTTCCTGAATTTTGTGATTCATACTGCTTGAAATATAAATTCCACCATTCTCTAGCAACATAATGAACTCTTTGCTAAACTGTAATAATTTAATACTACTGGTCTGTGTAAGTAGAAAACCAGTTAAACATGCAATACCTCTCCAGTTTGAGAATATGCACTCCCTGTTATTCTTCAAAATTAAGACAGTAAAGATATAGTAAGGAATAAAATCAGCATTGTGTTGCATCACTACTCATTTTAGCAGAAACCTGTAGCTAATATACTTACTCCAAGCTCCATATCAGCTATACCTTCTTACATACCAAAATCTATAGATTTCTGTTGCCAAAATCTGTTGGGTTGGAAGGGACCTTAGAGATCATCCAACACCTCTGCCATTTTTCTTCATGCTTAGCAAAGTTTTAAATCATTCTTATAGGCACTAAAAAGATAGCAAATTATACTGATTTAGGAATACATTTAGTAACAAGGTTTTCAATTAAGGGTTTGATAAGTGTGATATGAAGTAGCAGTTTCTGTTAGTTTGTGGCATATCAAACCTTCACTTCTTTGTTTTCCGCTTCTCTCTCTACACCATCCTATCCCGTTACAGTCCATGGTATAATCTCATGGTCTATGTCAGGATATGGGAGCTAAAAATGAGGATTTTTGCCAAATGAGAGATTTGCATACTGCTACATGTTCAGGCTCTAATGCTTTGAGAGGATTTCTACTAACTAGCAGTGAAGCGGAATGAGAAGGAGGAAAGGCAAAAAGTATTAAAGCGTTATGAGATTTAAAGGTAAACTTCAGTAAGAGCATTTGGTTTTTTTTAAACAATTAGTTGGAGAAGAGAACCCAAAGGGGAAAAGTAGATCCACAGATCTATGTGGCCACATAACTGTGCATAAAGTATTCAAGAAATTTAAATATGTGATAAACATCTCAATCTTTCTCTCAAAGCACACTAAATTAGTTGAATTCCTATTTCACAGAAAAGTAGGCCGTTATCCCACAGTTACTGAATCCAGTTTCAGAATCCATCTCCAGGATCTGTTTCTTATCTGCTGCTGAGTCCAGTCTGGAATTTCTCCAGTGCTGGTTTCATAGCATAAGTGGTGACAGTGACATAATTGCTATCAGGGGCCATTGAGTTCTATATTGGGTTTGTATATATTCCATTTTCTTAAAGCTGTTTTAGTTTTCTTTTCTAATCCATAAATCTACCTTATTCCCTTCCCTTTCCCCTTTGGAAAGGAAAGAAGTTAACAGAGAGCATCTCTTACAGGTCTAGTGGACAGCCCTGACCCTAAAGCTTGACAGGCATGTACTTGAGCAGAACACAGGTATTTTATCTCTAAAAGATAAATCTCTGGAGTAGTGGTTGACCACTTTAGCATATGTATTTTTTCTGATTGCTCTGCTGGCATTTCTAGTCTATTTATTTAAATACAAAATAATAAAAATAGTAAAATATTTTTTAAAATATAAAGCATTTGTTTGCAATATTCCATACAAAAAGTATTATTTTCCTTTTTAAAAAAAATATCTTCTAGGCTGATTTTTAAAAACCACAAATCCAAACAATGTTCCTTCATTTTTCTCTTGAAAGAGTTTCCTATTCTTTCAGATTTCATTAAACATGAAAAAGAAAAACTGTGTGTAGGATTAAGTTTGCCAAACATAAAGAAGTCACATGTACCCTTAGTGTTAGGCTTCGGCCTGATATCAAGTGTTGCTATTTATCAACACACGATGGCAGTAGCGGTCCATGAAATGATTAACTGATCCCATTAGTAAACCAAAATCTATTTTATGTGTTTGTTTTTTTTTTTTTCTAGAGATAGCTACAGATTTGCTCATGAATCCTGACAGTTACTGAGCTCAGCTTCACAAAGGAACAAAAAAAAATAAGAAAAAGAAAAAAGAGAAAGAGGAAGGTTTATAGTCTGCTTAATCAAGGTGGCCCTAACTGTTACTCCAGATATGGTTTGTGATTTCACGTTCAATGTATGAAGTGGCGTCATTAATCATGGTGACTTTTTGGAAAGCTTTCTCTGGCTTACCGTGTTAACTGTAGCAGTTTCTGTACGCATTCTTTCCTGGTCAGATTGTAGCACTCCAGGGACCTTCCCAAATGAAAAGAATTATTTGTCGAGCAGTCCATTCAGTTAGTAATGCTCCCTTTTCTGTGATGAATTTTGAGCGAGATATCAAAGGTGCTTGCTGGAGAGACATACTGACTAAGTAAAGACAACTTTTTTCCAAACTTTATTGTCACTTCATCTTTGCTATGTCAAGAGAAAATCTTTTAGACATGTAAATGTAGCTTAATACTCACAGTGGTCAGTTTGATTTCTTTTGATGTCATTACTTCTTTTGTTGAATACTGACAGCTTCAGCCTGCATTGATTTCTTTTTGGATGCGCTCTTTGACTGAAACTAAGCATTTAACATCAGCTCCCTGGCACTTTAATTAATGTTGAACATTTGAGATTCTCATACGTCTCTGAAGCCGAGCCAGGTTGGTCCTGCAGCTGTAGAAACATTTGTGCTGATCAAAGAATTCTGCTGCTGAGGCAACTCTGTATCTTCCCAGCTTCAGAACCTAGCAGCAGAAATAACTGCATCACTGCAAAAAGTCTAGGTTACCAGTATTTACTGAGACAGGTAACATAGCTCCACTGTTTCAGACACCTAAAGTCCTCCCAGAACAGTTCAGTCTCCCAGGCCAAGGAATGATTTACAAGTTGTTCATTCCTTCTGCGACAGTCCCAGCAGACGTTCTCCAAAGACGTTGAATGCAAAAGTGCTGCTCTGAACTGTCTATAAAATGTGAAAACAATCTTTTTCTTTTTAAATCAACACTGGTTTTTTATAAGATTGTGGACTTCCTAGCAGAGAGAGACTGGCAGAAATTATCCCTGAAGAGTAGGACTCCTTCCACCTCCAGGACTTTCCTGTATGTCCAGACAGGAGTGGTGGAAACCAACAGCAAATTGTCCTATATACGACTCAGGCACATAACCTTGGCATTATTACTGCTAACCTCTGAATTATTTTCTGAAGTGGAAAGAGCATCAACCATATTGCTTCTAACATTCTCATGTTATAAGGGCCTGGTCAATAACAAAATTCAGGGCAGAACATAAGGTTTCAGGCTGTGGCTTCAGAATAAATGGAAATACCATCCTATCACCCAGAAAAAAAAGGATAAGACCAGTCTGGAGACTTGATGCCACACTCACTGTGTTGTAGTAACCATCTGGTGGGAGCTGCAGCTGTTTTGGTTACGCTTCATGGCACTAAGTTCCTGCAGCGCAGGCGGCCTCAAACACATCACTTGGTGTCCCTCCCTGGCGCCAGCAAGTTAGACATTGCAAGTATTTTCTGCAGGTACTCAATCTCAGTGTTATATAGAGTAGACTAATGCACAAAAAAAATCAAGGGAGAGAGATAAGGAACTGAATTCATTGAAGTACAACCAGTTTCCTCAAATAGAACTTGGCAGCAAAAAAGCTGGGAATCACCATTTGTTTTGGTTTTAAAATTAACTCATTTTGTATTCAATTATTTATTCTTCATAGACTTCCCAGGTATTTGGCAAAGAGAACTATCCACAAATCTTAACAACTTTTGTTTGTCTCTCAGGTAGTTAGACCCTGCATACAAAAGCTGTGTGTATATATGTATATACATATATACACACACGCTTTTTACTCTGGGAGACAGAGAATTTAAATTAAATCAGTACACTTGTCTTCCTGTGTTGAAAATGTGCACCTTTCTATCCCATGAACTAATTTTGAAGCAATTATTTCATGTCAGGGTGGTCTAGGTCTGGGTTTCCTCCTTAAAATTCTTCCTGATTCAGTTGCTGAGAGAAGTGCTTGCATTTTCAACTTCAGAGAAATAAGATTCTCTCCTGGCGTCCTTACTTTTTCAAACCCATCTACCCAGGCATACACCCTTTTACCTACTATGAATTTTTTATTTTATTGCCTGAAGTTCAGGTTAGCTTCCCTTGTTTTTAGATAAATGAGAACCCCAATTCTCATATACATTGCCCTTGTAATTAATTAGTTTCTAACTGGCTGGTTAGCTCTCTAGAAGTCTTTGAAGATGAGTTTACACTACAATGTTTTGGGAACTGTTTTGGAAATAAGCTTGTCTGTATGGCACTGGCCACATCTGTGAGTTTCAAAAGGTGTGTCAATATGCTAATGGATGTAGAATAGACAGAGTCCAACCTGTCTGCGTATTTGGAACATGAATATATAGACATTAAAACTCAACACAGAATCATGGTTATTTTTCAAAGTGTGCTCCAAAGTCTGCTTAAACCTTGTGTCTGAACATAGACATATGCCCAAGCAGTGCAAATGCACAGAAAGTGATGGTGGGTGCAAGCTCCGACTAGTATTTAGAAAGCAATCCTTATGTACCCGCACTTAGCATAACCTTCTAGTGCAACACATTGATGGAGATTTCAAAGAAAACAACAGCCCAATAGAATAAATAATGCTTTTCTTCCTCAACAGTAATTTTCATTTGATTGACAAAACAACATAAAGATGCCTATTTACATATAGATTGACACAACAGGGAAACTGAGTCTCAAAGGTAACACAAAATGACTACAGAATAAAGCACTGTAGATTCTGTGTGTTTAAGGATGTACTGCACATTGTCCTTTTGACCACTAAACATAGTCCTATAGGTCCAGATTTGAGGCCTGAAACAAAGTCTGTAGCTTGGAGGGTTGGTTGTTTGGTTGATTTTTTTTTTTTTTTTTTTTAAATCATTGACCTTTCAATTACTATTAGAGAGAAGAGAGCTGGAGGGTGGAAGAAAAATAGTCTCGATGCATGTGTCTAAGAACAGTTTAGGAAGGAAATACTAAAATGAAAATAGCTGTTGTTCTACAATTTGTTCTTTATGAGTGCTTGGAAACAAATCAAATATTTTAAACGGAAGTAAAGGATCCAGCTGTTATGTTTGGTCTGTGTTTTTTCTAGTTTCTGCTAAATTGGTAAAGGTGGAGTCGTAAAGGCATAGTCAATGCAGCCCACTGCATCTCTTCAACTCTGGATTTAGCCTGTCTGAGGCCTACGAACCTGCTGTTCATGTTCCCTGTGTGTTCTGTTCTACAAATAATTGGAAACTGAGCTATGGCTCCACAAGGATATTTGTGACTTGAGTTTCTGAATTCTGGTCTTTAGAGTATGGAGCTGCAATATTTTGTGTGACTGTAAATATGCCAAGGGGAGTTTTTTCCTTTTCGTGTGCAGAATAAAATTCATTATTTATCAAATGAACTATTTTAGATGAGATTTTTATTAGTCAAATAATTTGGCACGCAAGTTTATCAAAGATATAGAAGACAGCTTTGGGCCTCATCAGCATTGCAAAGACAAATTATTACTACAAAGCTACAAATAAATAATCTACGTACTTTTTGAGAGTAATCTGGTACAACTTTAAACTGTATATTTCAGTGTTGATTCAAAGAAAGATTATGCTTGCTAAAGAAAAGATTTTTTTTTTTTAATATTGCTATTACTTTTTCAAAATGAATGGGCCTTTAGGTAGGAAGTAGGAAAATGGATGTCTCTGAGATAAAAATAATTAATTCAATGAAAAGGGGATAAATATTCAATTGTGTACATGAATTTTGGTTTTATTTATTTACTATGTTATAGTTAGATTTTAATATAAAATTATTTAAATCTAGAATTCATACATTAGATCTGAATAATTCAGCATAAAATTTTGTATTTACTTTGATCTTTTATTGCCTACATTACAGTTTTTGTAGTAATATATTTTTTCTTAATATTGCTATACAACTTACAGTTGGGTAGATAATGGAGTTGTCTTGTAGCATTTCATATTATTCTTTGTATCTCAGTAATCAATTTCATTATTCATAGAAATATTTCCCAAATTAATGTGATTTGAAAAAAAAACGCATCTTGCTTAGTATAGTAGTGAGTTAGTAATATCTCTTTAAAGATTCTTACAACATATAACATTGTTGGCTTCTGTGAAAGCTTAGATGAGGTTACCAACTGGCAAACGGGGTAGACACATGTATGCATAAGGTGTTCTGCTCAGATTGATGGGATTACCATCCAGTCTGATATCTTCAAGAGCTCTACGTACATAAGTAAAATCTTTCATTTTGCAGAAAGTGTCTTCATGCATCTCTTGAATGTTGTTGTTCTAGGGAAAAAAAAAAAAGCTATCAGAATACTTGCCTGAAAGTAATTTTTTTGCTCTTTGGAGAACCATTTATGGAAGCCTAGAGAGATACTTGTTTGAACCTAAGAGACCAGACTCTGTCAGTAACAGAAAAATCTTTTAAACAGGGGGAAAATTTCTTGGCCAGTGAAAAGCTTCAAAAGTAACTCAAATCATATGACAGAGGCAGGCTTTGCTGGAGGGGCATGGAAGAAGAGTAGAGCATTTTTATTTCTGGGATCATACTGAAGAGCCTTATTAGCATGAATTGGAACCAGCATAGGCCAGTCCAAAAATCATAAAACCATAATTATCACCCTGACATCTTGATACGCCTCAATATGCAAAGGCACAAACCTGCAATTTGATCTATGACAAATTTCTCTCCCCCAGGACCTCTCACAGCTAAATTCACATCTGTGTATAAACAGGGAAAGTTGAATGCTTTAAGTTTTGTTTCTTTGATTTAACTTCCTCTTATATACCTTGTCTTCACTCAGCTTTTGTTCTTGAATTAAACTCTTTTCAACAGTGAATTGCTAGAGTACAATATTATCTGGAAATTGAAAGTAAAAAGGTCATCTCCTAAAAGGAGGACTGAAAATTCTTCTCTTATCCATTCCTTTGCTAGTCAGAAACTGATGTGGAGAAAGACCAGCTCATTACCTTTGATCTGTAGCTCATAGCACTGTGAATTTACAGGCATGGGTAGGTGAAAAAAAAAAATAGCCAGCTAGCAGGCAGAGTATTTCTATAGATATATTTATTGAAATATAGAGGTCAAATTGTACGTGGTACATCATGGCATAAGATTTTTTTTACTGTATTATGTAATAAATAAAACCATTTTCTGATAATCATAACAAGAGGAGATAAAGGGGAAGAAGCAGAGATGGAAAAGGTTAAAAGTAAGAATTCAGAAACAAAGGTTTAGATAAAAATAAATACGAAAAAAAAAAAGGTTTAAGAAAGATAATGGATGGAATGTTCCATCCATAGTCAAATGGAAAAGTGTGACCGAAAAAAAATTAGCAACAGGGAAAGATCTCTATTAAGAGAATAAAATTTGGTGAGTGTAGATGCAACCAATATGAAAGCAACTTTAGGTATCTAAAAGTATTCCTGTTGGAAAATTTGCATGAGCACTATGAGGGATTTCTGTCTTCAAAGTCTCTTAGACTAATGCTGCTTTTGACAGCTGTGAACCTAGCTTTAATCTATACTAACAATAGATTTAGAATTGTATACTTGAAAAATACTGTATGACAAATTCTAGTAATTAATGCTTAGCTGAACTAAATTTTACTTCTTTCCAATACTGCATTTGAGAGTTAATTGTGTTTCCAATAGTTTGTTTAGTCAAGTAGGTACACTTTTGGATAAATAGAAGAAACAAGACAAGAGAATAGTTACAGTTTCTGGTTTTACTTAGTATTTGAACATGACATACAGTGCCATTTCTTATGTAGCCTACCTGAAGATGAAGAGCTTGGAGACTTTCAGGGAGCGGCAAAGGAATGTGATCCAAGTTATTGTCAGTAATGTAAAGATGCTGCAGTTCATGAAGATCCTAGAGGATGAAGGAAAGAGGCAGAGAAAAATTATAGACAATTTTTAAAATCTGTAGCAAGTAAATTTGAAATATATAACTTCAGTGATCCCTGCTGGATACTAACACATTTTATCTCAGCATCATATGATTGAAAATGCCCGAATTCAAAGACAATGATGAACTGTTATTTGCACAGGCTAAGAAATGTTGATATTTAAGATCAGGTGTTTGGATGAAAATGAGGGGAAAAAAAAAATGTTTGAAATATCTAGAGACTTAACAATTAGAGATGTAATTACATTGTTGTTCTAAAGTGAAAATACTATCTGTCATTATGCAGAAAGGCTTCCTCTTCTGTCTGTTTTCCTGCTTTTGTGACAAGCTCACTCAATTTTGCAGAAGTATATTGATGTTGAAGTAAATTATAACAGCAGAAAAAATACCAGAGCTAAATTTGAAAAGCTAAATAATTTTCTCTCTTGACTTAATGGAAGAAGGAGCTTCATCTGGTAAGTATGACAATAGTAAGATATAAACTTGTCTAAGTTGATAAGGCTCATTAGACTACTCTCATTTTGCCCCCTTTTTACACATACAAGTTATGATGGTACCTAACTGCTTATTTGATTGCAGTGTCCTAGTTTAATTCCTACTAACAGAACTCTGAGATATCAGGGCGAAGGTTCTTGGCAGATATGGAAGATAAAGGCTGAGACTCCTTCTTAGCCAAAATCAGTAGAGTGCAGAAGAAAAGGCTGCTAGGAGAGAGACTCAGCTTGGGGGACTGATTTTTGCCCATCATTCCTATTCCCAATACCTACCTTATGTTGGGCTAGAAGAAAATACCTGCTTCTATAGCTGCTATTGTTGGTTCATTAAGAACCTGACTTCCAAAGGAGGGATTCAGCGGTGACTGGTTGCAATTATCTTCTTGGATGTAATAGAACGGTGCATATGAGCCAGGTGTAACATATGAAGCTAACCTATATTCTAAAATGACTTCAGATTTCACATGCAATTATTAGATATGCATGGCTGCTTCTGCCCACCAAAATTTTTAAGGAAGGATGATCACTCAGAGGTTCCAATTTCATTGTTATTAAGGCAAAAAGAAAGCATATACATTTAATGAATACAAGTTCCCATGTAGATATATGGCAGAGTAAGTTTGAAGCAGCAGTTTTCATAACTTTACTGTTCCCTCTTGTCTACTTTTAAGTGAATGTCAAACAGCTTTCTGGAGTCTTGCTAGTCATGCGAGCGGTTGGTTCACAGGTACAAACATAGTGTATGACATCGCATGTCTTGTGTGGATCTTTCTTTGTAAAGAAGAATAAAAAGGTTTATTGTGTCCAGCTGATAGTGCTCATACATGTTGCTTCATCTTTTAAGATTACCCAGCAGCCAACACTGTCATGGTGCTTATAATCTTAACTACTGTAGAGGGACACTTAGGCTGCTCTTCTGACCACATCCTTTGGAGAAAGGAAGAAAAGATATTCCCATTAAACCCAGACTTACTTTAAATGCCTCATTCCGTATTCCTTTGTGACCAAGCCTGTTCTTACTAACATCGATGAATGTTAAGGTGGGTGGTAACTCAGGGAGTTGCCTTATCTTATTGTCACGGACCACCAGCTCCTCAAGTTGGGGCAGTCTCCGGAAGGCATCTTCATGGATCTCTGATATAAAGTTTCCAGTCAAATCAATCCTCTTTAAATTATCTGGCAGAGAAATAAAATACAACAAACATGTAAGAATGTATTTCCTGGAAATTTTAAAAGAGAAAAAGGTAAACGAGTTATTTAAATTACAGATGCTGTGTCTAGAATGAGATTCATTCGTCACCTACTATGTGACAGCTCTCTGTATGTAACACAATAACCCATATTTGAACGGTTTTCCTAAGGAAGGGGACCAACATCTCCTTTTCATCCTATTTAGAATTCCCTTGTCATTTTTCATACATCTTTCAGTGAAAGAATTTAAAATTAGTAGTTTTAAAATTCCTTTGTGTTCTAGGAATCTTTTAATTTGTTATCTTCTGAAAAAAAAACAACATTTAAAGAGAGATAAACATACTCTTTACCACCTTGTTCCATGTTTCATTATTTGCAACATTTTCCTATATATAAGAAATTTAATCTATAGACTTTTTTCTAAAATACACTCAAGCACTTTTTCCAATCAAAAAAAGAAAACAAAACTTATTTTTAGCAAAAGAGAACAATGTCTAAACATCAATGCATTAATATTCGTTAATTTAAAAGCCGTTTTTCTGTAGCTTACTTCTATTTTCCACCCCGAGTGTTTTTCATGGTTATTTTGTTCTTATACTAATGGTATATTTTGGCCTAAAATAATTTTCTCTCTTAGTATTTATTTCCCTTGTTTTGTTTTTTTTTTTATATATCAGTTTTGTTCTTTGCTAACCTTCACATTGGTTTCAGCAAGCCAAACCCTTAAAGTCTTCTTTCATAAAAGGATCTTCATGTTTGCCTGAATTTTTGTAGTAGCCCTTTTTGATGCTGATTCCACACTTCTCATCATGAAAATAATAAGTATTACTTACCTAAAGTTAGGGTTAAAACAAAACAAAACAACAAAAAAACCTTGGAAAGCATGCGACTCGATATTCAAGCTGGTGAGTGTATAGCAGTCCTTATCCCTGAATAGGATAGGCTTAGTACTTCCTGAAAAAAATGAGTATCTTTAAGAATCTCAAGCAGGACACACAAAAATTAAAGCTCCCTGAATCACCAATTTTGGCCAGTTTTAGGCCACAGATGGATTTGAATTAGTAATTTTCATTTTCTGAAAATTCTCCTAGATAATTCTGGAGTAAAGCAATAAACACATACTTTAAAGGCAAAATTTAAAGGTAAAATTCCTTTCACACATCTAATTTTCAAATGTTTGAAAGTATGTTTGCCTGAGAACTTGCCTTGTTTAGGAAAACAGTACTTTCTAATATGCTGTAAATGTTCCATGAGATTTGGCTTTTTTTTTTTCCTACCTTTCTAAAGCTGATAACAAGTAACAGCAAAAAGATAGGTGACAGTTGTTATTTCTAACAATTCAAAAATTTTTTGCTCATTGCAACAATACTACTATCCGTACTTAAGTTAGCAAAGTCATTGTTGTTGATCTTCCGGATTCTGTTGTAGCGTGCATAGAAATATGTGGTTTTCTTAGGCAATGGTGGAACAGCATCGAGCTCATGATCATCACAGTAGACCGTGGTCCCTAAGCATGTACACAACAGGCAAGTGGGCAGATCTATAAATGAAAGTGAAAGTAAACAGTTCATTACGAAAAAACTGTACAAAAATGATACACAAATTACTAAAATGAAACACTCGCCTAAGTGCATAATTATAAGATCTTGTCAATCTCGTCAATTTGTAAGGAAATTCTAGAGCTATGGAGAAGAAACTCAATTTCCTTTTCATGTTTTTTTAATTGCATTTTCTGATTCAGGAATTAAGCATAATGAAAAATTTATCAGTCTGAGTTAAAGTAACTTGGAAACCATGTTAACAAAAGATGTGGTTACCACCAGACTTTCACAAAAATGAAAAGTTAAACCATTTCATCTCAGACATAAGGCTGCATGCATACTGTGAATTCAGTAGTTCTTTTCATGGAACTGTTGAACTTGGTGAGAATTGTGACACTGACTGGTTTATCTGAATGTCATTTTCAGTAGGAAAAGGTGTTAGTTGCTGTATGTGTTGAATTTTTGATACATCTTTTCTTTGATTATAGGTATAAATCATAGAAATACTTTTCTGTTTCATGTTCTCCTTGTAGCAGATGGCTGTTTTTTTGTTTTGATTACTTTATAGAATAGTGGCATAATTAATGAGTATGAAAATATTTTTCTTGGAGATGAGTGTTTCCACCAGATCCGTTGTGGCTACATGGAGGATTTACCTTCTTTATCAGTGTCAATTACCTACAGACATCAGTAACTAACTGAAGGGCAGGCTATAATATATGGTGTCTTTTCAGGTATGATTAAAGAATCAGCGACCACAGTACTCTTCTACTTGAGAATGTCTACTTGGGCATCCAAGAATAACATTTCTGTAGGGATAAGGCTCTTTTTATACTTTCCCTAACTTCCTCCACAGGACAGTTTAAATTAGCTATAGAGAGCAAGCCTGACACAGGGAAAAAGTAAATTATCACACCTTGAACCATTCCAGAAAACCTAGGCCTAAATGAACGTAAAGTGTTGCAACACAGTACGGGAAGATACTTTTCCCTTCTGTCATATTTTTTTATATTGGAGGAGTAGTATTTGTCACCTATGACTGCTGTAGACTGAAAAAGGAGAGAAGTATGGGAAGGACTGAGAAAGATATCAACAAGAAAAATGAACTTGGCTTGATGTTCCTGAGCCTTGTAGCCTTCTATCCAGTACTAAGCCAAGAAGAATAGCAACACCTGACAGGAAAATGTTGCTGAAAAAGAAATACACAATAAAAAACTGATTTGATATGTCACAGCATTTAGCCTCCCGTGCATATCTTTAGTTAATGTACTATTTGATTTTTATTCAGTGCTCAAAAATGTTGGTAGATACAGAATTCATAGTATCTAATATTTTAATATTTGCATGAAATATTTTGTAACATTCTGCAGCTTTTAAAATTAAAGAAAATTGTGAGTTAGTTTCAGAACTCACCTGGGAAAGTCTCATTTCCATTTTTATTTGTTTTTATGTCAGTGTATTGTTTTGGTTTTTTTTGTCTGGTCAAGACTCACTAGTAAAATGTATAGGAAAAAAAAGGAATGATTAACTTCTCTTCACTGAACGCAGTTTTGGAAGCATAAACTTTTTTTCTTCTTTAATTCCATTTGCCTTTTGTGGCACTCAGATACAGCATTAGGCATAGTAGAAAGTTAAAAAGTAGGATTTTGCTGTCGTGTGTTTATCTCCATACAACACAAAGACCGATCACTTCAGTGAATAACTCTAGAGAGCTTCAATTACAGGAGTTCAGAGTAGCAGTTAATAAATGCCAGTAAGAGAGGCAGGCATTCGTATGAAACAAAGTGGGCTCATTGAAAAGCAAAGCTAGAGACACAAAACTAATTTCTGTTTTCTACTAACCATCTTGAGTTTGGGGTCCAAGAACTCCAGACCCCTGTGCTGAAGATCCATCAATTAATTTTGGTGTTGATGCTTCCTCCTCAGGTTCTTCTGCCAATGGTGCAGAAGAATAACTCTCTTGGATTATAGAAGGTAGTGCTGTCCCAATCTCTGCCTAGGGAAAATTGAGAGGGAACAGGAAATGTTACTACTTACTTGCACTGGCAGCTGAATCTCTTCCAGTTATTCATATTCATATTCTCCCACTAGAGGTCACATATGTTCTGAGGTTTAGTGCTTAGGCTGCATTTTATCAGTCACCTGTAATGAATTGCGATGATGTGCAAACAATTCATGAAACTGCAACATATTTACTCACTCTTTTTCTCAGTGTTTTTTAAATGTTGCACAAATGCATATACTTCATCAGAGAGAAGATACTAACAAAGTGCTTTTTCCACATTTGTTTAAAGTGAAATCTTGATTTAGAAAAATCCTATAAAATTTGGCAGATACTTTCATGGACCTAGAAACCTTTTTTTTTTTTTCCCCCCTCCAAATAATTAGTCAAATTAGTAAATTTTTTATGTTAACGCTAATTCTAAAAGTGCTATATAACAACTTTGGGATAAAAATAGAGGTGTAGCAATTTCCTTGCATTGTATCACCTGTCATAAAAAGAATATTGCAGACTTGATAGGCTTGTTGCAGAGGGGCCTAAGTTTGTGAAGAGACAGAGTGATTTCCTGTAATCACCCAGACACTGAGAATCCACTCTAGTTGCGTGACCTATGCAAGTTACTTTACCACTGTATCTTGATTTCCCAATATTGTTTGACCATGCCAAGGCCTCCTTTGAAAATGCACTTTTTATTTTTTAAATCGCGAACAATGACTTAGTGCACATCTGAGGTGCTGTTTAAAGGTTAGATAATACATCCACCACTGTGGATGCTGCACCCCTGTGCTGCAGTTGGGATTCTTTAGCCTATAGCTAAGGCATGACCGTAGTCACAGTACCTTTATCCCAAGTGTGAAGGCACTGAAGCCTAAAATTATGCTTTAATTAATATTTTCCTCCACTGAAGTCATCTGGCACAACACTACTATGAAGCTATTGAATTCTGAGATTTTCACTTGACCAAACATCTGCTTTTTTGAGATAATTCCCCAGGTGGCTTTGGTGACTCCATGGAGAGAACTGGTTGTTGAAATTACTGACACCAGTGCTCTTAAATTCTAGTTTCAGAAGACAGGTAAAAGTAGATTGCATCCAGACTGAATAAGGGTTTAGGATTTTTTGAATTAGGCTTTCTACATGGACTGTGGAAGTTAAAGGAACTAACACACCTGAGATCTGGGTCCTATGCATGAGCAAAGCTTCTGCTATAATCTGATCCCTATTTGAATCTCTAAACTTAACTATGTAATCTTCAGCAAGTAGAGTCATTTTTGTCTTATTGTTCCTGGATAGGGTAGATCTTAAATATACTTATGTGAAGGGCCTATACACATTCATATGTATATACATATTTGCTACAATTTTGAAGAAAACACTTTACACTTCCTAATAGACTGGATCTTGCAGCATAGCTATACATCATTACTAGTAGTACTAAACATTATGATCCCAGACTGCCTGAGAACATCTAAATAGCTATCTAAAATCTAGGTTTTTTTGCACAGAAATAATTTAAGTTATAGAGTGGCCATAGGTTCAAATATTTTACATCAATTACTTTCACCGAAGACAGAGAATATGGAAGCAATGAAAAAGCAGGAAGCACTCTGAACCTCACAAACTCAAATTTTCACAGAGCACGATCAAGTTCTCTGCATATTCTTTAGTTGTATTCCAATAAGCCATAGATACTATTACTAAGTGGAGTTTATGGATAAAAATACCCTAATACAGTTACCAGGATCGTAACTCTGCAAACTGCAGAGTCATGAAGTGAACAACATGAAATTCAGCTGAACTATGGCAGAGTAACCTGTTGGTGCATGTAAGAGTAAGGATGTACCTTGTTGCTTTGTGCAGACAAAAACACAATGTTCCCATCTGCAGCACTGACAGTAAGACAGCTTAATCAGGAATGGACTTGGGGACAAATCAAAAGAAGACTTTGGGAACAAAGGAAATGGGACAGATGTTCTCCGAATGGAGAAAGCCTAGAGGGAGAGATACATTCCAGACTTTTGACCCAGGGTAGAACTGTATTAAAGTGCTTACACATGCTGTGTACTTCACCACTTTTGTGGAAATCAGATAAGAGACCCTTGTCCTGAGCTTTGGAATGAAATCTGGAGATTTTGAGACCTATTAATGGCTTTGTATGCACCTTTTGTAGCAGTTCTACAGAAGATAATGTTCTGGAGGAGAGCATTTTCAAGATACAATTTGTAAATGGACTTCAGACCAAAGATAATGTTCCTTTCACCTGTCATGGGATTTGGGTCATCTACGCTGACTGCCACTTCTCTGAATATTTGAGGACATGCTTTATTGAACTTACTAGCTTCGGATTTGTGATTTACTTTGTGCTTTCTTAGGTGACCTTACTTGATTAATCGTTATAGCCGTTGGGTACCAAAGCAGAGGTATTAACTTCTAGTCATTAAGTTTCTAGACTGTTATCTCTCTCTTTATACAGGATGCTATCTAGTTTTGAAGATGCACATTTGAAAGCCTCTCCATTAGTTTCATTGCCAATGTGCTAAATGTGGGTTCTAGAGAAAATGTTGCAAGCACTTACCATTTATTCAATCTCTTGGAGCAGTTATGACTGTCATAAAAAAATAGCTATTATTACAGTGAACTTAATGATGTTGCCATTTTTACACAGGTAGCAGAGTAGGATTTCAGTGATGCATATTTCATACCAGACTCAGAGCATGAGCAGTATTTGCTTGTTGTAAGAGGCTGGACTTGAACCAGTAACCTAAAGGTAGAAGTCTGTTTCCCATTATTGGTCATCTCATCCATTCACCTTTCTATCTTCTACATATTTGATAAATCATACAAGATTGTAATAAGACAAAGATGTTTCTTGGACTATATACTGCATAGAATGATCCTTCATCTTCCAGATGTTTGTTTATTTTTGGCAAAGTGCACTTCACCAAAAAACTGGAACAGAAATGATTCTGTATCACTTATTGGTGTTATTATCCATAGGGGTTTTGGGGGTTTGGGAGTGGGCTTGTATTTCTTTTGCAACTCTAATATTTTTTATGAAAAATCACAAAGCAGGAAGAAAATTGTAGAGAAATACAGTAAAGCACTTTTAGCCAATTGTTGCAAGTCTTCAAATCATAATCAGCCTTCCAAGTCAGAAAACACTGAATAAGAAAACACTGAAAAAGAATTACATCTTCCACTTTTAGACATCTAACTGTATGGTTAATAGTTACCCTACTCTGTCTTTGGAATAAGTCAAGAGATTTAGACATTACCAGTGCAGAATATTAGCCACAGAGAATGCCGAAGGTGAGTGATGTCTTTCCTAAGATGGCATGTTTTTTCCCTCTCCTGTATTTATGCAATATGACTACATTTATAAATGAAACTAATGAATGTGGATGGTGAATTTAGAGGCGATTTCAGACCAGATAAAAGTCAAGAGCACAGAAATCAGAACATTTTTAAAAGCAATAAAACATAATTGGTGAAGTCGACTCATAACCTCAGCCATCCCTAGGCTAGGCGTTTAGTTTATGCTATTATCCTTCCACAGTTAGCAGAGAATGAATCAAAACTTCTGAAAAGCAGCTCCAGCCACTGATCACAGATGCTTCTTTTAGTATGGGCTCTTTAGGTGTCTCTCACCATTGACTGAAAAGAAGACAAGTCAAATGAAAAGATTTTTAAGATTAGGAACCACTCAGGAGGCTGAGATGTGTGTGGGGGAGAAAAAAAAAAAAAAGGAAAGATGAAAACGTATCTGTGAATCTGATCTAGGAGCCAGTAGGGATGGAACAGAATAGAAATGTAGCTAAGAGTAAACTACCTGAGGATTATGGACCTATATAATCTGTGCAAAGTAATAAAATACAGGAAATAAATAAATTTAAGGAGGTAAACAGCAGGACTGGAAGCCATTAGTTGCCCCATTTTTCTTGTGAGGTGGTGTAATTCCTGTGACAGATATTTTATCTATTGTTTTATGTCTCCATATTTTAGGATCAAAGTTGATATATTACATGTAATGAGTTTGACTTCACAGGAGAATAAGTGTGTCCTGTTTCAATGCTTCTTTTACTGAAAAAAAAAAAATAGACTTAAAACACAAACAAAAGTTCAAAACTGTAAAACGAGACTTTATAAACTTGAAGAGACAGTTGCACCACACAATGACCCATCAAAAGGAACTAGTTTCCCCCACAGCTGTTCTGAAACTACCAAAGGCTTACAAGCAAATGACTTATTGTGGTGGAGATTTTTGGTTTGTTTTCCTTTCCAAAAGCAGATATACTTGTTTCTTCTTGAATTTTACATTTAAAATCTTCTTTTCTCCTATCTTAAAAATAAATAATCTATGAGCCATTGCATGTTAATTCAATAACTACTTAGATTTCAAATTATGCAACTCAGATAAATTATTATTGTCATTATCATATAGAGCTAAATAAGTTGTGTGGAGAAAGTACTATAATAAAACTCAGTGAGATCTTGGGAAAGATGTTTACAGAATTGATTTTATTTACTAACACTCATTCTCTCAGATTTTAATCACTTGCACATTTGCACCCACATACTCCCACATACCTAAATGTGTACACCCAAGTGATGTGGCCAGGATCACCTGTGCTCAACACAGAAGACAAGGGGCAGAAGCTGCTGAATCCTTTTAATGCCTCTGGGATTCTTCTTGACAGGCATTGAAAACTAACCTTTGAACAGGTTTTTATCTGCTTTAAGATTCACTGACTGTTACAGGGCAGTCGTTTTTCCTCAGAGTCCTGGATACTGCAGCATCCATTAATCTTATGCCAGGTTGCTTTTCATTGCTCCTTTTTCCTCATTGAGTATGTGATTTCGTGGTGGCTATCATGGCAAAGGAATGATACATATTGTATTCTGTAACCTCATTTCCTCTCTGCTGGTGGTAGGATGAAGGGTCTTACCCAAGAAATCATCTGTGCTGCAGTGATACCAGGGTGCCGGACCTTTGATTTTGGCATAAACGACACATTCCTCCATTTTGCTGCTGGAGACAGTGTACTGAAAGTGATGTAGTTGGGTACAGTATCTTTCATTATCAATGCAGGCCAATTTTTTTAGCCCTTTAAGCCTTCTATTTTTATTTTTTTAATTTTATTTTGTTATTTCTGCTGAGTGTTACACACACATGCAGGCATACATTTTCATCCAAACTTCAGTCAGACCAACATCAATATTTAAGTTACAGAGCTCTAGAGTTGTAATGCAGCTCTTTAGAAATTAATATCTACAGCTTCTACCTTGGAAAATATAGGTAGACTTTAAGATTCTTTTAATTAGTCTTAGAAAGAGAAGGACCTGGGAAATTACCTTCCACACAGAATATCCGAAAGTTTCTCATTTCAAAAACAAGTATATCTATGTCATGTATGATTTTAGCTGAATTAAAACATTTATGCTGCACAGCATTAATACAGAGATTTTTTTTTACTGGTTATGTTGTCTGAGAATAAAACGATTCAATATAAATGGAGATCATTTGGATTTTCTTGAGTACAAATGAAGTAAAAATCTCATTCCAGCACTGTATTTGAAATTACAGATTTTATTTCTAACGTTCTATTTTGAGGGCTATATAATATCTAAGTTAGCCTATGCCAGATGCTTTTCTTTGCAACAGTGCTGAAGTTTTGCAAGACATAAAATTTCAAAGAAAAATATGCCAGTTTTAGAAACAAGAACAAGACTCTTTGTGCTGTTATGAAGCACAAAAGGATTGAAAACAAATCCCAGCTTTTTAATGAAGATTTCCACAGGGGCTCCTGCTGATCCAAGCCACAGAGTAGACATACATAGCCAGAAAAAGTTGGAGATCATTCAGATGACCAGAGTACCTACCAGAAGCATTGTCAATCCTCAGACCTGTGGTAAAGAGCTGCCTCAGCTGGACTTCCAGAGCTCACTGCACAGGAGGTTTCAGGGTCTCAAGCATATTCCCTCATGCATACCAGGCAGATCAGGCACTGCTGGAGCTGAACATGCTTTTGCCCATTTCCCCAGCCTGGCTTGTCCTAAGTGCACTGTGATTGCTTTAAATCTGAACTACAACCAAACAGTTTTAGAAACAAGAACAAAAAGGTCTGAAGTTACTTTGCTTAACTTCAGACATTGATTTTAAGTGTTCTATTTAGTATCTTAGGAAGGAAGAATCACCTTCTGAGTGTTTCAGCACAAATATATGTTGTGAAACAACTCCCTGTGGTGCCTGTTTGTCTTCCTTTGACTGTAAAGGTGACCATATAGAGGCAACCACATTTTTTATCAGGGATCAGGGCCAAAGTTTGGTGTCAGATCTCCTCTTACTCTCATTTCTACAGCTTACAGTGGAAAAACATTTTGTATAATTTGATCCAATCCAGTACATGTATATTGCTTGCAGTGATGCAGATGTAATGCTCACAAGCTGCTGTATCTGCAGAATTAGAGAGGTTTCTAATAATTTAGGTTTGTCTTTACAGTGTGGTCTGTTATACTATATAGAAATGTTCTGTCAGTGTAAGATCAGTTAACACTCATTCAGTGGCAGGTCCAGGACATGAATATGGTGCAAGAAAGACAGTGCTAAGGACAGGGGCATAGATGTGATGCATGTCCTGGCACTGGGAGGGACATTCTGCATCAGAACAATAGACATTTTTATACAACTGTAAAAATAGCGAACACCAGTATCAAAAAAAGGAATAATAATAAGAGAACATTTTTTTCTGCACATTATTTTATTGTATTTCCTACTTGGTGTCTGAAGTCTATATCCAGGATTAATAGCTGCAGTTATTTTATCCACAGCTACTATTTCCCTTTCTATTAATAAGAGCTAAGTCAGGAGTGGAATCTGAAAAGCAGAAATCAGAAGCTGGTTCAAGCTTAGATCTCCTGTAAAGATGGCCAGAGCCAAAACCACTCTTGAGAAATAGCATTTATATTAAATTTTCAATCCCGAGATTTGTTCAATGTCACAATGGGGATTGTGCTGCTATGAAATATTTACAGTTACTAGACTACCATTTCTATACTATTTTTTCTTTAAACAAAGCAGAAAAAAATTATGCAAGTCATTGAAAACAGCAACTGTGCTGATACTGGTGGAAAGCCCAACAAGTCTTTAAGCATCTAACAAGATATTAGGTTGCATTGAGGAATCTAGCAAAAGAAATTCAATGAAGCTTTACTTAGCTGACTCAGGTGCCTGATATATATTGTGCAGCAAAGGAGTCAGGCAGAAATTTCATTAGAGGTTTGCAGTTGTACATGCTCCAAAGAGTTTATTGAGCTATCTCTCTCACACTTAAGACATTTCGGCAGGGAACGAGGCATTCCTACACCTAAGTGATTCAAATAACCCATCTGCTAAATTTGCAAAACTGTTTTACTCCAGTTCAGATGAAAAGAAAGATGCTGGTTGTCCATTCATCCAATCAAGACAGCTGAGACATAAGTTGCTAGCCAGAGACATAAGTTGCTAGTACTTCAAAGACCTTTGTTCCATCCTAATCATTAAATGAAGGCCAGAGCAGAGTTTCAATGAGATGTTGAAACAAAATCAGAATACATCAAAAGAGGCAAAACTCATGGCAGGAGAAGGAGAACAAGCTAAACAGAACATAGATATGTAGCTTAATATCAAAGGCAATGAGACCTGGGACCTTTGTCAGAGGATTATTACTGTCTCGTGCATTAGATAATCACTAAACACGAACAAAGAGAAAAATGACTCAGAGCAGAGCCACAACAATCCCCTCTCTGAGCTGTGTACCAAGCCACATTCTAGATTCTCTTTTGATTTCCTCTAAAATGATTCTCATCTTAAATGATTTTAAAATGAGATATAAATTAACTCTACAGGATTGAGAAGAAATATATAGCCATAGGTACAATTTAGGAATTTGGGGTAATTTTCTAAATTTTCTAAAATATCTGTACCCTTTTTTGATACTCACTGTCAGAAGGCATAATGCAGATTACTTCTTTCTGGAAGAAGCCACAAAACTGGAAGTCCGGGGAGAAAAAGGAAAAAAAAAAAAAAAAAAGACCTGGGAAATGAAGGTAGATGCTTGCATCTACTCTAAAAAAGTTCTCTGTAATCTCACTGTGGAGTTTCAGCTGTCACTTCTCTCACAGGAATTTCAAACACCATCATAGTTACTTCTAAGCAATGCACCCTAGATGGACCGGTTCAGGTGTTTACAGACTAGGACAATTATTTAGAGAATCTCACCTAGTTTGAGGCAAGAGGAAGGATGTAATTGCTCTGTTCACCACTAAGCTGAACTAAGGTAGTGGTAAGTAACGGCACTCCTGTTATCAGAATTTTAGGTGCTTAAGAATGTCTTATCCTGGACACTTAGTCTTCACAACATTTCAGATAGCTAATCAGATGAGATGAGCTCTTCTTGGATTGTTGTACTAGAACTTAGGGACTAACATGCTATTTCAAGTTCTTCCTTTTTTGTCTTATGATACCTGCTTTTGATATGTGACAGAATAATTGAAACATCACTTGAGAATTTCATGACTACTTTTTAATCCACAGAAATATTCACCTGCAAGACATCTGTACAGAAGCACATGGAATCAGTTACGAACAGACAAGTGAATATAAGGGCTTTCTGAAAAACTAGAAAATTTCCTGCTTGGGGAATAAATCTTCAAATGGTAAATTTAATTCTCTTATTAACTATGTACTTATCTGAATTCTACATTACTTGTACTGATTCGTAAGCTTTTTAAAAACATATATGACATATTCTGAAAAGTCATTGCATATCCACCTTGAAGTCTCTTATTTAATTGGACACCTGCCACAAAGATAAAAACAGCAGTGAAAGCCTCTGTCAACTCTGCAGAATGGCGAGTGGGAGTTCTTGCACAAGTAAGGCCCACCTTCATATGTATTATGGCGACAGCAGAGTTGCTTTGTGTATATGTACACACATATATAAGTGCAAGTGTGTGTGCGCAACTCAAGTTCTGAGCTTTCTGCCAGTATCTGAATATCAGTTTGATTCAAATTCAGAAAAGTTTGCAATATGCTTTTATTAGACATCAGTACCTGATGTACACTGGAATCTTGCTCTACAACTTTTCTCACACATTATCCAAATAAAATTTTAGTTTCAAAGCAGGGAAAACTTTGAGCCTTCTGTTTTACCAGCAAGAAGCTTATTCAAGAATGCCTTTGACAGTTTGATTTTATCAGTTTTAAAGAAGGAAATCTGGTATTGCATATGTTTGTAGTGCAGTTGGGACAATGAAGATCCAGTCTTGACTGTGGCCTCTGGACCCTATTGCAATATAAATATTCATTGAAAATATTAATAAAACTTCCTGTAATGAAAAGGGGTGATACAGAAACTTATTATACTGTTGTGACTGTCAACTTCAGAAGATAAATCCAACACAAAGCTTGTACATTACCTTACAGTCACATTCTTTTGCAGTCTCTTTCTCTTTTAGGACCTTGGAATTTCTTCATTAGTAATAAGTTCTTCTTTTACACTACCTCTTTTTTTATTTCTTTTTTTTCTTTTTTTTTTACCATCAACTGTGAAAGAGTTGATACTGTTCTCTCTGAAGTCTCTATACACATTTTATTTTTGAGGGATACATTACGTAAGTTTTTTTTCAGTAACAATTCCCCTTTGGATACAAAAGCTTTATCTAGGTCTTCCATGTCTCACTAACCTAATAACTTGAAAACCACAGATCTTATAGCCCAGATTTGACCCATCTAATACATGACACAGATTGAGGATTCATTATAATTCTCCCAAGTGATTCATAGCTACGAGTATTTTCCCCCTCCAGAATCTTTGCATAACAAAATGTGCTCTCTCTACACATTGAATACATTGGAATAAATCCAAGAAATGAACCAAATCTGCATATTTTAGCAGGCAATGCTAGATAACCTGTGATTGCCATTGTTAAGTTTCCAAATCTTAAAATTACCCTAAAATCTATAAGAAAAACAAACAGATTTCAAATGGAAAAATATCAAAAGCCATTATCTAGATAAAATGTTCTCAGAAAGATGTTTGCAAGACAGTCAAGTGTGTGTGTATATATATATGCTAACACTTCATTTTTGGCATGCATACTTCACAAGGGAAAAATACCTCCAGAGTGTAAGTAGAAAAGGAGTCATGAGCTTGGACTCAGTCACTCTTGATTTACATTATTAAGCTGAAATTTTGCTGCTAAGCCGGAGACAGATGTCTAGCGTCCATCTGAAGTTATTTGAAGAAGATAGGTGTATTGGGTCTGGACGAGACGAAGTTAACTTTCCCCATATCAGCCCACATGGTGCTGTGCTTTGTATTGGTAGCTAATGTGTTGCTAACACATCAGTGTTTTTGCTACTGGTGAGCAGTGCTTGCACAGCATCAAGACTGTCTTTCCAATCTTCCTCTGCACCTCAAGGCTGGTAGGCTGAGGTTAAGCAAGAGGCTGGGAGGGGACGAAGCCAAAACACCTGACACAAACTAACCAAAGGGATATTCCCTACCGTATGATGTCATGCTCAGCAGTAAAAACTAAGACAAAGAAGGCAGTGGGGATGGAGGGGGCCAGGCTTCGTTATTAAGACATTTTTCTTCCAAGGCAACCACTACGTGTGCTGGGTCCCTATTTCCCAAGAAGTATTTGGAAATCACTTGTTGGGAAGTGGAAAATATATTGCTTTGCTTTGCTTTGCTTCTGCATACAACCTTTGCTTATCTTCACTACATTGCTGTTACATTGACTCACAAGTTTTTAATCTTAATTTCTCCCACTGTCCCTCTGAGGAGAGGGAGTGGGAAGGCAGTTTAATGGACGCCTTACAGCCAGCCAAGGTAAACCCACCACAACAGATATCCCAAGAGAATGATTCATACTTGCCTTAGAGGGTGGTCTTGGGATATAACTACTAATTTTAGCCAGATAGAATGAGTGAGAAGAATCCCTCTCTGATTACCTGTAGGTCTTTCCATATTTTGGTGGTTACACACTCAGTGAGTGATTAAATTATCTAATGGGTAACCTTCTGGAAAGGATGTTTAGTTTCTTAACGTGCATAGATACCTATTTGCCATTTAAATCAACAGGAGTAGCACACTGAACACATTTGAAGTTCTAGAACCAGCCGATCTACTGGACTTACTGAAAATCAGTTGGGTGCATAACCTTGGAAAATTTTGCATTTCTCTGGTGAGTCTAAAAACATGTTAAACAGAATGATTTATATTCACACATAGCTGAATTTTAAAATCTTAAATTGAAGGCCACAGCAGCAGAAAATGCTAATTCATTTTTTCTCTACTATTTCAGAAGACTAAAGACATGATTCAGAGTTCTCTAAAAGGAAATGCAGGCCTTAAATCAGACCCTAAAGAGTTACTGTACACAGATCAGATCTAATGAAGGCCTGCTGTTTGTTTGGGTCTCTGTGGTATTCCTCATCATTTAAGCTATGCATAATAAAAACTAACCTGTGACCTTGCATAAATACTAGGTTTTACACATAGAGCCACTTGTGTAGTTCACATTTTTATGATAACAGAATTGTAGGGAGGAAAGTCATAACCACGATCAAGAAATTAAATTTATTCTGTTCAAAACTTGAGTGACATCAATAATCAATGTCTAAAAGATAACTTGTAAGACTGCCATGCATCTCTATAAAAGCTGCTTGATTTCTGACTACTCTAAGCTCTCCTGGGTTTATGGGAATTGTAAATGCTTTGGTTTCTTTTGGGTGGTACATGGCAAGAGGAATGTAAGCAAAAAGTTCTTGGCTAAACTTCTAGGAAATAAAAGGCTCTCACAGGGAGGTCCATCCATATGCAAAATAACATTCCTTCCAACTGCTATGATGGATGACCTTCACTTGATGCATTTTAAGAAGGCTGTCTGAATAGCTCAGTAATGGGAGACAATTCTGCTCTGGAAAAGAAATTTACAAGACAAAATGAAAATACTTTTGGGACTGTGCCTATTCCATGCTTTTCTGAAAAAAAGCAACCTGTGATAGGACCTGTTGTATCTTTTCTTGTTGTACGCAATATTGATGATCTTGAATTTTGTTTCAGCTGGAAAAGAGCCACAGGAGTCTTGCCTTGTCTCTATCCTTCACGCAGAAACCTGGAAAGGGTCTACACCATGCTTCACTGTCACAGCACCTCACAGAGACAGCATAGCACAGGAGAGTTCCACCTACCATGTAATGCCTTACTAGGAAATCTATTGTTTCAATAAGAAGATCTCTGTGGTGAGACATGTATGAAACAGCCTCTCCGGTTTCTAGGAGGAAGCCATTTCTATAGGACTGATAAAGACTTCATTTTTTAAGAGCAAAGAGAGACAGGAACTATGATTTGTTAGTTGGTGTGAAATACAGAGGACGTAAGTATCCAGTGACTAAAAGTGAGAGTGACTTTATTAGGGAAGAAAGCTCAAGCACACGGATATGTAAAGAGCTTTGATTCTGCATGGCACAGGGAAGCAGGCCAAACTCAAAGTAATTTCCTTAGAGCAAAGTTCTTAGTCCTTGGGTAAGAAAATTTATTTCCTTTCAAAGGTAAGGTTCTGATGTTGGTGCAGACTTAGAGATTATTTTCATTTCTTCAGTTCCCCAGTTTTGGGATATATCTGTTCTTAAACTGTCTCTGTCCTTTGATTTCAAGGCTGCTATCCAATTTTGATCTCACCTTGATGAAAGACTAGTTCCTGTCTCTCCTGCTGCAATCATGAATCACTCAAAGGAACATATTTTCATGAATTATGTACTGTTATGTGAACTACTAAAGTTTATGTGTAATAGTAAACCCTCTATATTATTATTTAAGTGTTATATTTTTCACTCAACTTCTATCACACTCAATCCTGAATTATACAGTGCATATATCACCTTTAGGAAAGGAATTACCCAATTGAAATTAAATTTAATGTAGCCTTTTAGTAATGCAGAGAAATACAGGAATGTAGAAGGGGAAGGAAGCATTTAAGTCAACAAATGAAATCCGTTGCTTGTATGGACAACAATTCCTAATATTTCAAACTATCACAGAATTTCAGCAGTTTTTCTTCCATAATCTTTCTTACTTTCCTGTTTTTCTGTTCAAGTGCTTTCCCTTTCTTTTTTACTTCCTTATGCCCACTTTCCTAACAGAAATAGAAACCAGTGGTATTTATAGCCTGAAATACTTGTGTTGAACATGTCAATTACTATAAGAAATAAACTCAGAAAACAGTATTTTACAGCCTTATTTAATGGGGAATGCTGGATGTCCTATCTCAGCTGCCTCTGTGTCTCATTGAGACAGATAAAATCAGAAGGACAGTCTCCAACAGAATTTGTGGCAATGCAAGGAGACCTGAGGGAAGCATGGTAGCTTTCACCTGCTCTCAAAGATTACCACCACCAAAAAAATAATCAGGAAATATTTTGGTCACATTTGTAGATTAAGGAAAATGTAAATGCACTACGGTATGTTACTAGCACAGAAAACTGTCAATCAACCAAGGGCAATTGCAAACACATGAGTAGATTATTCTGATAAATGTTTTCATGGCCAGCAAAATCTTACCGGTAGCCACTGCATTTGCGCACTTCAGAAAGATAGAATAAATGAAGTTCTGATTACCTCTAATTGGTCAGACTGTTCACTTTCATCATAGACAAACGAGTGAGGCAGCTCTCCAAGTGGTATGTCGTAGAACTCAGAATCATAAATTACGGTATCAGTGATAGGTGCAGCTCCAAAAGACTTGAAGATAAAAAATCCCAGAAAAATATTTACAGAGATCTGCATTTTGCTTTCTTTTCTGGAAGAGAAGAACGTGGAAAAAATGTGGCTAATCTGGTATTTGCATGGGATCTCTGAAAATTTAACCTCACAAAGACAATACTTATATGTATGAAACAGTATTTCTGATGGATAACAACTCATATTTATTCATGATGACTCAGTGGTTTATTTTGTTTTGCTTCATGAGGAGTCCCTGGATCTGAGAATTATTGCAGACTGCTTTGACTATATTAACATTTAGATAATTTAGGAAAGACCTATAGAGTTCTACTTGTAGAAAAACAAACTGACCTCAATGAGAAAGTACCTGAATAAGTGAAAGGAAGATACATATTCATCATTTTTCCCTTTTTATCTAGCTTCATTCATTTCCACTGCACCATTAAAAAAGAGTTTTTGAGAAACTAGCCAAAATTTTATTATTTATGTATCACATATATACATAAATATATTTTTTAAATGTACAATGATGTCATTTTGTCTTTCTCTTCCACCATAAAAAAAACAACAAAGAAACAAGAAACAAAACCTTATGACCTCTTTCTTTGTCTCTGGATAAGCATAATCAAAACACTTTCCACCCACTAGTTGTTTTGCCAGAATATAATTTTTGTTGATTGAATGGTGTGGCATATGTGGACCATCATTTCTGTAAAAGTCTGGGGAGCAAAATAAAAAGTAATCTGTGTCCTCCATAGCCCTATAAGCGACAGTACTCTGCATTTCTTTATTATTCAATCAACACTGTATCTAAAGTAGTGAGAATAGGTAGTATAGTACAGTCACCTGTTCTCCTTGGAGAACAGAATTGAAAAATTGAATTACTACCTATTTAAAAGTTCCATATTTAATCAGAATAGTAGAAATTTCATTCTAGGCTTGAATATTAGTGTTTATACATGCCCTATTCCTTGTAAGTGATGTATTCACTATTGCCATCAGTTGCCTGACACAAGACTGTAGTCAGCATTCCTTACTTACACCTTGATTTACACTCATTTTACCAAAAGCACAGATCATGATGATGTCTCATAAATTTTACTCTTGATGTGATGCCATAATGCACGTATTTAAATATTTCATTTTTGAACTGTAGCTGCGTAAAATTGGTTAAATATAAGAAATGCATGAGACATTTTTTTTGGAATATGTGTGCTGAGCAACAAGCTGAATTTTAGCTTCATAAAAAGAGGTCTTTATGAAGTTGATTTAGGCATGAGGATATGAAGCTCCTCTGGGGATGGTCAGCAACACAAGGCATTCATTTTTCCCTCATTTACTTTATTCAAAAAGACTTTTCAGCGGTTGCTGGGAGAAGCTAGACTCTCTTGGACTTGTCTTTGAGAAGACTTAGTTGAATTGCACCTTTCAATATCAGCTTCCAACATTCCTAAAGGTATTCTGCTTCATTACAAAAATCAAAAATGTACTACAGTTATAAAGGATGTTATCTATTAATCCAAAATGTAATACTAATATCTCTGGTGTAATTTTTCCTCTGAATAAATGATTCCTAAATAAAAAAATACTCATTATTCATAATTGTTTTATTTTTGCGTTGCATAACAGTAGAATCTTTTTCAAGGTTATAGGACTTGATAAATATTTAATTTTGTATATATACAGACAAAAGCAGCGTATATAATGATAAAATCAGAGAAAAAAAAGATAATGATTTTCCTATGATTATAGCATCTACTAACTTGCAGAGTTTTCATGTCTCTATACTTCCCTTATGTGTAATATATTGGCACACACTGTAATGATATTGGCATCTGCAGTAGCTATGAGATCAAATATTTTGATGAAGATTATGTACTCCTCTCACAGGAAAGAACTAAGACATATCCAGGGAAAATCAAATAGTGTCCTCAAGTCTGCAGCCTTTAAATCAGTATTATGCATGAGAAAATAAAATAAATACTATAAAAATATTTCCCGTGTTAAAAATCTAATTAACTGTTCTAAGAGAGAAGTACCAAAACTTACCTTTAGCTTCCAGTCTCTCAAATGGGATGGAATTACTCAGAATGCAGAGCCAGTGGTATTAGACCCCGACCAATGGCAGCAGCATTCTGGGGCTGTGGGAGGTGGTACAGCTTCTACCCTCAACTGGAGACCTCAGTCCAGGGAGTTTCTCAGACTTCAAACATCTTTATATTTGATTTTGCTGAATTTTAACAAGGTGAAACAAATGTTTGTTATAAGCAAATGGCATTTATTTCACGTCACAGTTATTTACCCCTTCCTTTTTCTTTTTTTTTACTGCTCCTACCAATATACCAATATATTAATATATCAATATATCAGTAACATTCTCAGCTGCATTCTGGAAGCAACCTTTTGAAGATCCTGATAATCTAGAAATGCATGTTTTACGATGACCAACATCAAAGTTTAAGCCAATATGAATATTCTTTTCTATATGTAACGTTTCTGGTTTGGGGCTCATTGTGTATGATAAAGTTTAGTAGATTTCTATCTGCTATGTATATTATCTGGTATGTATTTAAAGGTACTTTTTTCCCTTTTTCTGTGAGTACTTATGAGACGATACTCATAGGATCTACTCTCTCCAGTACATTTTCCTTCTGAAAGGGTAATACCACTTCCTTAATAATTAGGAATTGCTATAATATGCTGGAAATGATAGTCATACACTTTAAAATCATGCATTTATTACACCAGAAATAGGTAGATAGATTTTGTAATGGTAGCAGAAGCCAAGCCATCTCTTCTCCTTGTTGATGATACATTCTTTCTTATCAATTCCTACTTCTGTGCTTATTTTTATATTACCAGTATTTCATACAACATACAACCATTTCTCTGAACTTTTTCATCATTATTCCAACTCTTCAATGAAATACGCCTTCTAATACTGTCAGTGATGTCCTGTATTAACAGTTAGGGAAAGGCAAAACCCCTTCCTTATCTATGGAAGAATATAAGATTCATGTAGAACACTGAAGTTTGCTAAGCAAACCTAATTCACTTTCCTTTATATAATTTCCACACCATTTTTTTTTCCTAGAAAGACCATCCTAGAAGGCCACTGAAAGCATATCAAGGATCTTAAGCCAATTCTCGGTAATTTCAATGTCCACATCAAACTTCTAGTACTAGTCTAAAGGATCTAAGACATTTGAAAGGATTTGGCACATAAATAGGTCAACAGGCGGATCAACAGCTGTGTTAGCAGATAGGTAGAGGATAGGATATTGTAAGACGTATCAAATGGCACTGGGTATCGTGCTATTTTGGCAATTGAGTCGTCTGCAGTGCCTTACGCTACTATGACCACTCCTGGATGACAGACTTCTTTCTAAGGAAGGTTCAGCATAATTTGTTTCTATGAAAACAGAGGCCTTGAATTATTGTCAGCTATTTAAAATTTCCTTATTCACAGTCCCTTCCCATTGTAAAAACAGCTTGTTCCATGAAGAATCAGGGCAATAAGTATGGTGAGAGGATCACACTACTGTGCCCTGTTGCTGCTCTTTTTCTTGGCCTCAGTTTACTCCTTAAGTTAGTGGTTGATTTGCTTTCTGTATTTGTGTATGCTCCTTCCTGTCAACAAAGCAAATAACTATCTACTCTCTAGAGTTCATTGATTTCACTTGTACAAAAGACTTCAATGTTGTATTCTTTGTTGAAGTAGAATTGTAATCTATAACAAATTCTTCATCTTTATATTAACATTTTTTTCTTCATTCTTACACAACAAAGTTGATTTAGACATATGGTGACCTAAGGCCTGAACCGCTGCTATCTTTTGGTCTCTCAGTTTTCTTTTCTTTCTTTTTTTTTTTTAATTAAGACTAACTAAGTTCAAACCATCTTTCTCTGGATCTTAAATTAATCTTGATGTTAGTGACTTACTGTATTCCTGTCAGACTACAATATGTTTTGCTGGTCTTATTTTCCAGAAACACTAAACAAGTAAAATGAATTGAAGGCAAAAGTTAACTAACAAATATTGAAATTGCTTTTATTTCTTGTTAGAGCTATGGAAACTTATCTGAAGAAGGATGTATTTTATACAAAGCACTTTACAAGCTTATGAGCATGATGTTTCATACAGCACACAAATTTTGCCAATAAAGGTCAAACAAAGAAAACAGTTTTGTTTGTCTCGATTTATGCTTTAAAGAACCAGAACGTGGATATTGAGTAGTATATCTCTACGAGATACACCTTAGTTGATTGTGGAATTAGTGTTTGGCATTTTGTTTGAGTTTGAATGCTAGATGTTCTGATGTTAGCAACCCTAGACTAGCTAGAAACCCAAGAGATGCAGCATTTAAGCATCTAGAGAATATTATGCCATTAGAAGGAAAGGAAAAGAGAGACCACTTACAGGCCTTGCGGTGTTGCTGAGCAGAAAGACCGGCATTTAAAAAAACTCTCAGAAAATTTGTGCTTGAGCTAGGAACAGATTCAGATTCCTGCCTTGTGCTTTCTGAATCCTGTTATCACAGAAGATAATGAAATTCCTAAGTCTGACTAAACGACATTTGGGGGTGAGCTTTTTGTGTCCTCTAATTAGTCCCTTCACTGACACTTGGGATTTTTCCAGATCCTCTGACCTTGTGCAGTTTAAGTTACTGTCTTGCAAATTTCCTCAGTTGTCTCGAAATCTTGCTGTCTGACTTACTAACTTGAGTTTGATTAAAAACTCTCTAAAGTTAATGAAAAGTTCCATTGCATTTAGTGGTTTTTTGAGCACGCCTTCAGTTGGAAGCGTATCCATCTGTGGTCATTGTCTAACACATTCCTAGTTAAAATGTATTCCCATTGTATAATTGCTGGCAATGCCAAAAGTATTAATTTATTCCTTTGTTTTTTTGAGAGGGTTTTGTCTCCATTTCAGTTCTCCCAGTTCTTGGAGGTGCAATGACTCCTAACTGTGTTCTTGAACTCAGTGCCAAAGCCTCAGTGTTGTCTTATTCTTGTTTTTCTAAAACCTTGATTAAAAAGAACTGAGCCTTTGATTCAAACTCTCAGCGTCCAGTTGATATAAATATAGTTTTTCCTTTGCTTTGGTTTTGGGTTTTTTTGTTTGTTTTTTTCTTAGGCCTCAAAGATTCGTCCCCAGGAACCTGTGATAAGAAAGAGTATGTGAGAAAAATATTAGCTTTGCCGTGAAATGAAAAAGCCTGTGTGACCCTCAGAAAGAGTTTATGTATGATACCAGGTTTCCCCCTTGGCACCTTCTTGGTCTGCCAGCCTGAACAGAAGCACAGGTCCTTAGTCTGTTATATCAGCTCTGAAAAGTTCTAGTGCTGTTTTTTAACAAGGAAAGCAAGATAATGTCCAGCTTTGGAAGAAGTGTCAGGCGAGTCCCAAAATGAATTGTTTAGCACCTGGTTAAAAGATACTGCCAGTCCAAAACTAGAGAGTAAGAGCAATAAATGAAGATGTTGATGTATTTTCATATAAATAAATAGTAAAAAAAATGAAAGATCACCTTCTCCTGGGCCAGGGATCATAAGGGAGAGGAAATGAATGTTCCAGTACTAGTAAGAGTAAAGTTCAGCTGTTCAGACTACAGTCTCTGTAGATGCAGTGGGTCTCCAACTCTTCTGTGACCAGAAATGAATCCATCAGATGAACAAAATGGGGTAATTTGTATTATTATGTAATTTGTGATGGAGATAATTTTGTTTTGGTTGCATGCGGAAGGTCCATAATTATTCTTTTCTGAAGACGTGCTATGTCTACGACAAAATGGAGGTCACATTAACATGTTAGTGTTAGCATAAACTTGTTAACATTAATGTTTGTATGAGAAACAACTGTGGAGCACTTACAATAGAAGGTGGCAAAGACTAGTCAAGTTGAATTGATACAGATCACTGGGTGTAAACCAAAGACTATAGGATAGCTAACCAATCAGGGGCAAGTGTCATCTCGGTCAGGCCAATCCCAGGCACGATTACAAACTAGGTACAGAGTGAATTGAAAGTAGCCCTGGAGAGAAGGACTTGAGGGTGTGGACTGGAGAGAAGCTCATCATGAGCTGGCAGCGCACTCATGCAGCCCAGAAGGCCTGGAATATCCTGGAATGTACCAAGAGGAGTGTGGCCAGCAGATCAAGGGAGGTGATTTTTCCCCCTTTATTCTGCTCTTGTGAGACTCCACCTTGAGTACTCCATGCAGCGCTGGTGTCCCCACCAAAGGGATGTAGATCTGTTGGAACAAGTCTAGAGGAGGGCCACAAAGAGGAGCACCTCTGCTACAAGGTTAGGCTGAGGGAGCTGGGATTGTTCAGCCTGGAGAAGTAAAGACTCCAGGGGGACCTTATAAGTGCCTCCCAATACCTGGAGGGAACCTACAGGAAGACTGGAGAGGAACTTGCCAAGAGTGTCCAGCAATGGGACAAGGGGAAATGGTAGTAAGCTGAAGGATAATAGGTTTAGACTGGATCTCAGGAAGAAGTTCTTCAGTATGAGGGTAGTGAGACTCTGGAATAGATTGCCCAGAGAAGTTGTGGATGCCCTCTCCCTGAAGGTGTTCAAGGTCAGGTTGAATGAGACTTTGAGCAACCTGGTCTAGTTGAGAGGTTGGATTAGATGATCTCTGAGGTCCCTTCCAACCTAAGCCATTCTATGATTCTACGATTCTATGATCTATTCCGAATAAAGTTGTTGTGACTGTCACCTCAGCGGGTATAGAGAACGTGAGTCTCAAACTATAAAATTGAAATTTTAGCAGATTCCTTGTATATTTAAACCTATGTAAGGATTATTTAGAGAAAAAGGCAGGTTTGTATTGTTTCCCCAAAAGCCCTGTATAATATGTAGTCTATTTTTCATATACTAAGAGAGAATTCATAGTCGAAGTAATAAAAAGTTATGCATTATGTCACTTAGTTTGCTAATTTACATATGCTATTTAATGTTTGAATTTTTTCTCCT